>CM059343.1:7732376-7821795 GCA_030340685.1 Protosalanx chinensis
GGGGGGGGGGGGGGGGTTAGCATAGCGAATAGACCCCATTCTGATTCTGAACACTATCCAGAACCCCCCCCCCCCCCCTAATATCCAGACTCGCCTGTATCCCACTGAACAGAGTAGTAGGACCTGAACAGGGTCTTCAGCTGGACCCTCTCCAGGGGCTTCGGGGAGAAACACCTTGTAGACCCCGGCCTCCTGCGGCTGCTTCCGGCGGGAACCCGGAGGAGATGTTGACGGGGGCAGATGCTGCCGGCGCTGTGGAAGAACACGTGGGGGGGTGTCCCGTGGTGAGCACGCTTGAGAAGGGGAACAGCCGCGGGTCCTGGAACCCGAAGTAGGAGCAGTTCAGGTAACCGTGGACCACGGTCGCCACGGTGCGGTGGTAGGAGCCGGGGGATGCTGGGTAACGGAGGGTCGAACCCCTGGAAGGAGGGCCCAGAGTCCACGCTGTCCTGCAGGGGCGTGGCCACCACCACTATGTCGTATAGCTCCGCCTCTTTTTCAGAACCTGAGGAGTACGTCAGCTGGTATTGGACGCTCTCTCCTGTGGAATACAAGAAGGACACACGCACACGCGCACACACACACACGATCAACATTAAAGGATACAAAGTCCTTTTGCCACTTTCATTCTAAGACTTTCTAACCTTGCCTTCTCCTTTCAAGAAGTGGTAGGTGGACTGGCCTTCCGTACCATGGGGCTGTGGAGAGATGGAGTGGACCTCCGCCTGAATCAGGTGAGCCTTGGCCAGCTTCAGCAGACCGGAGCACACCAGCTTGTTGCCTCCTTCCACCGACCACAGGTTGGACTGGGCGCTGGCCAGCGACACTGCCCCTACACACACACACGCACACACACACGCATGCACAGGCAAGACACCGAGTCAGATGGCTCAGCGGGTTAAGGCGTTGGCCTCGCGATCGGAAGGTCGCAAGTTCGATTCCCGGCTGTGGCTATGTGACGTTGCGTCCTTGGGACAAGGCACTTCACCCTGCTTCCCTCAGGGGTGGAACGTCCCTGTACTTGCTGTAAGTCCCTCTGGATAAGAGCGTCTGATGAATGACTGACTGTAACGTGTGCAGTGTCTCCTGGACATGGTGCGGCATGCCGTCCTCACCCACGAAGGCGGGGATGCTGTTGTTCTGGCCGTAGTTGACCCTGGTGATGGGGGCGATGACCTCGTCTATGAAGCGCTGGGAGACGCCCAGCTCCAGGAGGGAGTCGGAAAGCGAGCGCTGGGTCATGTTGAGGAAGTTGGAGCCTCCCAGAGACAGGAGCAGCTCTTCCACCGAGCTGAAGGCGTAGCCGTGAGCCTGGTATTTATATATCCTGGGACATCACAATCACAATCAGGATGGGGTTTATTCGCTATGCAAGATTAACAAACATAGAATTCAAAAATAGAACATATATGTGGCATACTAATAAAAAACATGAATACAATGTAAAATACACTACAGATATGATACAAATAATACAAATTATGCAATAGTACAAATGATACAAATAACATGGAAGTACAAATAACATAGGTACAGAGTGGAATGGGTATATATAGTACGTGGGGGGGGGGGGTATATACACAGTAGTGTAGACGAGCAGTTGGACACACAGAAACATCCACGAGGCAGACATACACACGTTGAAGAATGAAAGATTAACGGCGCCGAGTCAAACGCCATTCGAGACATCCGGAAGAAAGAAAAAAAACCTGACTCCAGTTCACCTCATGAACTTCTCCATGATCTCCTCCACCCACATCTGCAGCCTGATGAAGCTGATACCGTAACGCCACCACACGCGTAGCAGGTCCAGCAGGTACCTGCACACACACACACACAGGTACTTAGGAAGGAAAACGATGAAGTAATATGGCAGACGGACAGACGCAGCGAACGGATCCAGCCATTACCAGTCTGTCTCCTCCAGAATGAGATCTTGTCCGTTGAAGACGGCCGTTTTTCCCGCCACGCTGCGCCGATACTTAAGTCCTGAACCATGCGCAGACACAAGCTGAAGTGAATCTCCGAACCTGAACACACACTCACATTCACGCTTCTCCTCTTCTTCTCCCTTCTCCTCTCCTCCCCTTCCTGTCTCCCCTACTCCCTCTCCCCCTCTCCCCTCTCCATCTCCTCCTCCCCTCTCCTCTCTCCCTCTCTCCTCCCCTCTCCTCTCTCCCTCTCTCCTCCTCCCCTCTCCTCCCCCCCCTCTCCTCTCCCCCCTTCTCTCCTCTCTCCCCCTCTCCCCTCTCTCCCCTCTCCTCCCTTCTCTCCTCTCCCCCCTTCTCTCCTCTCCCCCCTTCTCTCCTCTCTCCCTCTCCCCCTCTCCCCTCCACAGGAAATGACGTACCCAGCTGTTTGACGAAGTCCTGCATGTGCAGGTTGAGGGAGTGTATGTTGGACCCCCCCGACTCGTAGTCCTGATGGTTGACCGTCACCGTCGCTAGGCGACCCCCGACCTCCCCCTTCTCGAACACGTCGATGCCGACCTCGGGGCCGAAGTGCTGGCGCAGGAAGTGGGCGGTGGCCGTCCCTCCGATCCCCGCACCAACGACAGCTGTCAGCGAAAAAAACATCACCACTATGAAGTAATTCTTGTTTAAAAATCACACTATTTATTTATTTATCTCTTTTTTGGGGGATATAAATGATTTAAATGTTTCCCTGGTCCTCAGGGCCCCACTGTCCTGCATTTTTTTTATGTTTCCCTGGTCCTCAGGGTTCACTGTCCTGCATGTTTTAGATGTTTCGCTGGTCCTCAGGGTTCACTGTCCTGCATGTTTTAGATGTTTCCCTGGTCCTCAGTGCCTCACTGTCCTGCATGTTCTAGATGTTTCCCTGGTCCTCAGGGCCCCACTGTCCTGCATGTTTTAGATGTTTCCCTGGTCCTCAGGACCCCACTGTCCTGCATGTTTTAGATGTTTCCCTGGTCCTCAGGGCCCACTGTCCTGCATGTTTTAGATGTTTCCCTGGTCCTCAGGGCCCCACTGTCCTGCATGTTCTAGATGTTTCCCTGGTCCTCAGGGCTCCACTGTCCTGCATGTTCTAGATGTTTCCCTGGTCCTCAGGGCCTCACTGTCCTGCATGTTCTAGATGTTTCCCTGGTCCTCAGGGCCCCACTGTCCTGCATGTTTTAGATGTTTCCCTGGTCCTCAGGGCCCCACTGTCCTGCATGTTTTAGATGTTTCCCTGGTCCTCAGGGCCCACTGTCCTGCATGTTTTAGATGTTTCCCTGGTCCTCAGGGCCCACTGTCCTGCATGTTTTAGATGTTTCCCTGGTCCTCAGGGCCCCACTGTCCTGCATGTTTTAGATGTTTCCCTGGTCCTCAGGGCCCACTGTCCTGCATGTTTTAGATGTTTCCCTGGTCCTCAGGGCCTCACTGTCCTGCATGTTTTAGATGTTTCCCTGGTCCTCAGGGCCTCACTGTCCTGCATGTTTTAGATGTTTCCCTGGTCCTCAGGGCTCCACTGTCCTGCATGTTTTAGATGTTTCCCTGGTCCTCATGTTTCCCCCTTCCAGCACACCTGATTCAAATGCATGTACCAGGATACCTTCAAAGCTAGATAATGACCCATTCATTAGAATCAGGTGTGTTGGAGCAGGGAAACATCTAGAACATGCAGGACAGTGGGACCCCTAAGGACCAGGGTTGGGGACCACTGCCCTGCTGCTAGGCTAACGGCTACAGCTACCTCTACCTGGCTGCTGTTGTTATCGCGATAGCTGGAAGCGCAGTGACGCATCGCTAGCATCGCTAGCAACACTATTAGCATGGTTTTCTTACCAATTCTGGAGGGTGGGCTGCCGTCCAGCGGAGCAAACCCGGGGTCGCAAATCACTGAGAAGGGTGATAAAAGCACCATAAGATATCGCAGCGTTTGAAGCAAATCCATGGTGATGACGGCTGTTTATCACTAGCCGCACAGATCCAGTGTGCGTGACAAAGAAGCGGCTGTCCAGGTCCAAGTATCGCGATGTTTTATCGTGATCTGTGATGATGCGCATCACTCGCCCATCGCTCGCATAATAATAAAAATATATAAGCTTTTCAATATTTTTCTTTAATTTACAGCAGGCACCCCCTAGTGTACGAATGTTATTATTTTTTGTATTTTGTATATTCAAAGGTTTGTAATAATCTTTGTGTTAATAAAAATATATATATATTATAATAATAATATATGATCAATCACGACAGGCGACCTAGCCTTCTTGTTGAACCTTTCTTCCAGCTTTGCTTTAGTTGTATCTTAATCAGTGTATGAGCCAAACTGGAAGAAAGAAGAAAAAACTGAAAACCCCACAAAAGTATCCTACTGCTGTCCCACCAACCTGGCAACCCAGCCAACAAGTCAATGGGTGTCCGGTGTTCTCGGAGAGCGCAGATGCCAGATATTTGCCGTATAAAGAGCTACTTTTTGCATTTATTTAGGCAATTTTATGTCATGGAAGTACCACATTGTCCAGCATCTCTCTCTCCCTCTCTCTCTCTCTCTCTCTCTCTCCCTCTCTCTCTCTCTCTGTCTCTCTCTCACTCTCTCTCTGTGTCTCTCTCTCACTCTCTCTCTCACTCTCTCTCTGTGTCTCTCTGTCTCTCTCTCTGTCTCTCTTTCTCTTTCTGTCTCTCTCTCTGTGTCTCTCTTTCTCTTTCTGTCTCTCTTTCTCTCTCTGTCTCTCTCTCTCTCTGTCTCTCTCTCTTTCTCTCAAAAAAGTAGCAAAAGAGAAAGTAAGACTGTCGTTGTTTTTCGTGTATTTCTATACGCATATCTATCTGACCAAGTATCAATACATCAGTATTATAAACTTTCCCCATTTAATAACAAAACATTCCGATTACACAAGAAGATGCAGGTGGGGAGAAATGAAATATGTTTCCGAGGGGAGGAGGGGGGCAGAGGAGTGGAGAGGAGGAGGAGAGGAGGAGGAGGAGTTGGGGGGAGAATGAGAGCGTTATTTACTGGGGTCAACCAGGTGGTCGAAGTCACATGGCGTGTTGGCTAAATCGTGACATGATACTACACCCAGGGAGTAGTTAAGGGGTGTGTTTGCTGTGTGTGTGTGTGTGTGTGTGTGTGTGAGGGCTAAAGCAGTCATCTGTGGCTTAGGTCTGCATCCTCTGTAGAGTAGTGATCGTTTCAGATGGGTTCCTGCTGTCTGGGATAGCCTAGATCAGGGGTTCTTAACCTTTTTGACCCTGAGGCCCAATTTTCTCAGTGCAGAGTGACCCGGGGCCCATTAAATATTAACACTGTAGAGCAGGGGTATTCAACTAAAATGTAAAGAGGTCCAAATCGAGAAAATTACATGAAGCGAAGGTCCAGAAGATCATAATGTCTAACTTAGTGTGATATATATTTAAGTGGCCTAGTACTTTTATGAACATCTGCATCTAATCTATACCTGCCTTGTAAATCTAAAGATTTCAGGACAATTCAAAACTTTCTGACAATATTTATTGTCATGTAACACAGAACTGAACTTAAAAAATATGCACAATGTGCACATTAAAATAAAGGGCAAGACTTTAAAAAATATATATATTTAAGCTTGAATAAAAAAAAAATACATACCCTTAATTGAAACAATTCAAGTATGAAGTCTCAACATATCTTATAAATTGAACTATTTAATTTAACAGTTCCCCACTTATATTCAACTCTCCCACTTTTTTGCTCAGTGGGATAATTGAGCTCTAGTTTGTCCTGACAGGATTTTAAACCTGGGCTTAAATGGAGTCAGGGCCATTCTCATACACATGTGGAGGTGCTCATTGGTGAGCCTTGAATTATTAGATGAACCTTTATTTGTCCTCCAGGGGGTGGAAATTGCAGTTCACAACATTTAGTTTTGATAATGTTCATTGTGGAGGATGCTGCCTCACAGTTGTGTGTGGTGCCTAACATGGTCAAGAGGTATAGGGCTACTTTCCTCAGACCTGGGAAAGCTGTCTCAGGGACCATTTGGAGACAGAAAGTACAAGGGTGAGTTCATACAAACTGCTCTTTCAGGGCTACATCTACTTGGAGATCAACCAATTGAATTTGGAGAAGCCTAACATTTACCCATTTAATAATAGTATGAACAGAAAGGAGTCTGTGCATTCTGGATTAAATGCCCTATTTTCGCTGTCCACTTTTCTTTTTTTGTGAGCCATTTTCCTCATATTTTTCTTCCTCTCTGTCTCGCTCCTCAAAGTCTCTCAATCGTCCGGCTGACTGTCTGAGTGAAGTCACGTGGGATGGCTTAACTCGTATGTGATTGGCCTGTGCGTTTTCCCACCCACAAAACGCAAGAAGCAATGGGAAAAATGCTTTCTGGGCCCAATGGGGATTTTATGTTGCAATACCACGAGTGACCACTGTGAAAAAGCGCCAGGCGAGCAACTCCATTGAAATCAACGGCCGCCATTTCTCTGTCTGGTTTCATGTTCGTCATCTATGTTCCGTGCCGAACGAGGAATTAAAATACAACCAGAACCGAGATGCGCGTTTAATGTCTAAACAACGTGGACATCGTTTTTCGGCTGAATACGTTCTAAAATGAAAATAACAGAATAATAGGTGAGTCAAGCACATGTCTCGTCTCTCAAGGTACACGGTCTAGTTTTCTAAAGTTTTCTTTACCTCTCTCAAAAACCTTCAGGACATTTTCTGGGTTGCAATTCTCCGTTTTTAAATAGAAAATGACACGCAATCGAGTACATTTACATGTGTTCATTTAGCAGAAGCTTGTTTCCTAAACGACTTCTGCTTAGAGAGAGTTTTACAAAAGAGCATCGATCACTGTTCATAACAAAGTGATAGTCCACAAACATTGTGGGTTGACATTATGAAACATCGTGAGAAACCAAACAAGAACCATAAGAGCATTCAGCACAGCATTGCTACTGGATTGTAAACTTTGCTAATCCAATCTATAGTCTCCTAAACAAAAGTTTATTGTTAATTTGCATCAGTTGCATATTGTAAAGTAACTGATCTTATCAAATCAATTCTCAAGAATAGTTGTATGCCAAAGTTTAAGTTTATATCACAGTGTTACATGTTTCTCTGGACAAAATAAAGCTGAGCAATAAACACCTCTCACCAAATGATCACCATTACATATGCAGAGTGGCCATCAAGACAGGCAAAATATTTCATTGATATGTAATTTTGTAACATTGAGTTCTCACTAACTTGGAGATGTTTTCTCCAGATCCCTCATTGGCCAACCATACCTGATTGTGGGTGGAGACTACACAGAGAAGAAGACTCCAGACAGACTGAACTAGAGAGACAACAGAGAGAGACTCAACAAGAGACATCTGTTCCCAAAGAGAGGATCAACCAGAAGGAGCAGTAACGGAAGAGAAACAAGCTTCTAGAGACTAGATCCAAAGCAGGATCAAGAGAGACTAGACAGAGAATAAAGAAGGTCCAGCGATATGGAGACACATCACTCTGACACCGGTGGGAAGAGCTTTTCTCCATCCAGTAACCTCAAGAAGCACATGAAGATCCACACTGGAAAGAAGCCCTACAAATGTGACCTCTGTGGTAAAACCTTTAGGCTGGCTGGTACTCTCACTCTTCACAGCAGGATCCACACTGGAGAGAAGCCCTACAGCTGTGACCTCTGTGGTAAAACCTTTAGCTGTGCTCAAACTCTGAAAATTCACAGCAGGATCCACACTGGAGAGAAGCCCTACAGCTGTGACCTCTGTGGTAAAACCTTTAGCCAGGCTGGTACTCTCACTCTTCACAGCAGGATCCACACTGGAGAGAAGCCCTACAGCTGTGACCTCTGTGGTAAAACCTTTAGCTGTGCTCAAACTCTGAAAATTCACAGCAGGATCCACACTGGAGAGAAGCCCTACAGCTGTGATCTCTGTGGTAAAACCTTTAGCCAGGCTGGTAATCTCACTCTTCACAGCAGGATCCACACTGGAGAGAAGCCCTACAGCTGTGACCTCTGTGGTAAAACCTTTAGCTGTGCTAAAACTCTGAAAATTCATAGCAGGATCCACACTGGAGAGAAGCCCTACAGCTGTGATCTCTGTGGTAAAACCTTTAGCCAGGCTGGTAATCTCACTCTTCACAGCAGGATCCACACTGGAGAGAAGCCCTACAGCTGTGACCTCTGTGGTAAAACCTTTAGGCTGGTTGGGGATTTAACTGTTCACAGCAGGGTCCACACTGGAGAGAAGCCCTACAGCTGTGACCTCTGTGGTAAAACCTTCTGTACATCAGGTAATTTGAAGTCGCATATCATGATCCACATTGGAGTGAAGTCCTACAGCTGTGACCTCTGTGGTAAAACCTTTAGCCAGGCTGGTACTCTGAACAGTCACAGCAGGATCCACACTGGAGAGAAGCCCTACAGCTGTGACCTCTGTGGTAAAACCTTTAGCCGTGCATCTAATCTCACTCTTCACAGCAGGATCCACACTGGAGAGAAGCCCTACAGCTGTGACATCTGTGGTAAAACCTTTAGCCAGGCTGGTACTCTGAACAGTCACAGCAGGATCCACACTGGAGAGAAGCCCTACAGCTGTGACCTCTGTGGTAAAACCTTTAGCCGTGCATCTAATCTCACTCTTCACAGCAGGATCCACACTGGAGAGAAGCCCTACAGCTGTGACCTCTGTGGTAAAACCTTTAGCCGAGCTGGGGATTTAACTGTTCACAGCAGGATCCACACTGGAGAGAAGCCCTACAGCTGTGACCTCTGTGGTAAAACCTTTAGCCAGGCTGGTAATCTCACAGATCACAGCAGGATCCACACTGGAGAGAAGCCCTACAGCTGCCCACACTGTGACTACTCATGTAAAAGAAATGACCACCTGAACAGTCACCTGCGTATACACATTAGAACAAATCTAAAGCAGTGATGTGTGGAGCCATGCTGAAGATATTAAGTGTGGGTTTTTTCCAAACGCACCATGTAAATGTACTAGCATTTCCATATTGAAGTCCTCTTCTATGAACTATCGACATACACTTGTCGTTGCTTTGGATAAAAGTACCTGGAACATTGTCATTGCTTCACACTGGTACTTCATTAGGATTCTTCTGTTAGGAGGAAACCTATTATTATTGTAGGAATTCCAAATCTTGTAGCATTGAAGTCAATGGCAGCCCTTGGATCACAGCAGAGATTGAGATTTTTGGCATGGTGAAACAATACAACATTATGAGCTACCACACCCATTTTGGTCCACTTGAGACCAAAGGGGGTGCTACAGGCCACGCCCCAATTTGACCATTTGTGTCCTTTTTAAAAGTGATGCCATTTGTACTCCTTTTGTCCTAGAATCCTGAAATTCATTACAGATGCCTTATTCGTCACGATGAACAAAAAAGTCAGCACAACCTATAGTGGCAAACCCATAGATTTGTCTGTACAACATAAATGTATCAAATGTGTTTTTTCACTACTCTTCTAAAACTTTGGCCCAATCTTCCTCATAATTTGCACTACTTCTACAATTAAAATCCAGTCATCCTCATTTTTGGCTGGCAACATCGTCAGACCAAGCCTCACTTGTGATTGTGTTTAAACTTTGTGTTAAATCCAGAAGGAATCAAACCATGGATGACTAAAAGTAAAAAAGAAGAACTTCGTTATAATTTTTTTACCAGTTATTACCATATTGTTACACTGTTATTAGGTTGTTGTTACACTTTATACCAGTTATCACTACATTGTTACACTGTTATTACGTGGTTATTAAACTTTTTACTAGTTATTACCATGTTGTTACACTGTTATTAAGTTGTTGTTACACTGTTATTAAGTTGTTGGTACACTTTATAGCAGTTATTACTACATTGTTATACTATTATTACGTTGTTATTAAACTTTTTACCAGATATTACCACGTTGTAACACTTACGTTATTATTACTTTTTAAATAGTTTTAGCTGTGCTTAGTTGTCTGATGACTTTCGCAGCAATGAATCCTGATGTGTCAGCAAGGCCAAATCAGGGTTATTTTGTGTTTGTTACTCACTGAACCTGGAAATCAGCTTGTAAAACGCTTTTGATTGAAATCCATAAAGAGTCAATCCATGGATGACAAAAAGTTTGAAAAGACAGTAGAAAAAATAACCATTTATATAAAGATTTTAGGTTGCTATACTGTTATTAGGACTCCTCCGTCAGTTATCAATAGGATTTTTTTTATTCACAATCCTTTGTCCGTTACAGCACAGGGGGCACTACAGTCTTGGATGTTTTCACACCAAACATGCAGATTGCATTTTAATTATATATCATTTTCATAAATTGTTCTAGGAGGAATCCACCATCGCTGCTTGCAGCTATATTTATCACTTGGTTTCAGTCTGTTAGCATTCTAGGTAAATGAAAAACCTTTTGTCAAAGTGAAATCCGAATCAGAATCGGTTTTTATTCGCTATGAATGTTTACACATACAAGGAATTTACTTTGGCAGAAGCCTGCCATGGCTACTATAAACAGCGCCATCTAGAAGGTTTCAAAACATCACGAGGAGAGGAGAAAAAAAAGAAAAGCCGCCCCCAGGTTTGGGAACTGCAAAAACAAAAAACTCCTCAGCATGAGCACATAAATTGTACAACACAGAGACACATGACTTAACAGGGAATATGGGTGGCGTGCACAGAGAATATGAATACAGGAATAAATACAAATATACTAAATATTTCTGAAATTCTTTCTCTATCCTGGATGATTTGAGTGAAGTGGGTTTCCAAACTAATACTCAGTATAAGCAGACGTCATTTTTTTAAAATTATTATCAAGAACAATTTTATACCAGGTATTCTGTGTGCATCCCAGTGTTATGTTCTGGTCCAATATACACTGATCTTCATCCATTGTAAAGTAAGGACACACATTCTCTATATTTACATGCGCAAGTCAAGGGTCATGAGACTGGAAAAAAAAACTTTGTAAAAGGGTTAATTGTCCTATATACTAGATGATAGCCTGATAACAGGGCAGTTTACACATTTCATTATCTGTGATTGGCTAACCTAGCCAGTGACAGTTAGAACCATATACACTAGGCCTTGTCAGAATCAGAATCAGAATGGGGGTTATTCGCTATGCAAGATTAACAAACATAGAATTCACTTTGGCAGGAATGAGCAAACATAGAACATATATGTGGCATACTAATAAAATAAAATAATTGAATACAATGTAAAATACACTACAGATATGATACATATAAACAAATAATACAAAGGATGCAATAGTACAAATGATACAGGTAACATGGAAGTACAAATAACATAGGTAAAGAGTGGAATGGGTATATATAGTACGTGGGGGGGGGGGGATTATATACACAGTAGTGTACACAGTGGTGCAAAATTCACAGTAGTAAGTTTTTAAAGTTTAAAGTGTTGTGTGCTAAAGTGGCAGAGTGCAGTGGGATTCTGGAAGGGAGGTGTGGGGTGTTGGTGGATATCTCAAACTGAGTCATTGGCCCTGTTGAAGAGGGCAATACCAGAGGGGTAGAAGCTGTTCTTGTGGCGAGAGGTTTTGGTCCTGATGGACCGCAGCCTCCTGCCAGAAGGGAGCAGCTGAAGCATAGAATGTCCAGGGTGGGAGGAGTCTGCCGCGATCTTCCTCACCCGTTTTAGAGACCTTGCCGTGTGCAGGTCCTCAAGGGATGGCAGGTTGCAGCCTATCACCTTCTCAGCGGCACGTATGATACGCTGCAGTCTGCTCTTGTCCTTGGCAGTGGCAGCAGCGTACCAGACAATGATGGAGGAGGTGAGGATGGACTCGTAGAGGTGAGGATGGCAGTGTAGAATTGCAACCATCATTGTCTTTGGCAGGCTGAATTTCTTCAGTTGCCGCAGGAAGTACATCCTCTGCTGGGCTTTCTTTGTGAGTGAGCTCACAAAAAACTCCACTGTTTACCTGGGAGTCGTGCAGTGTGATGGGGGAGAGTGGGGCTGGGTTCTTCCATTTGTGTCCCAAATGTCCCTTGATGTCCCATGTCCTCCTCTCCAAACGAGAAGACACCAGACACAAACAGGACATAGGATACAATCTCCTTGGCCCAAAGCTCAGGGCATCTGGACAAACCAGAGTTCCTCAACCTCCAAGCCTCTGGTTACTTCATTGGTATCATAAAACAACAGTCATAAAGTCCTTATGACAATGTACTGGTTTCATTCCTAAACTTCTGTGAAACCTACCTCTCAATATTTATTGTCATGTAACACAGAACTGAACTTAAAAAATATGCACAATGTGCACATTAAAATAAAGGGCAAGACTTAAAAATATATTTAAGCTTGAATTAAAAAAAGAAAACATACCCTTAATTGAAACAATTCAAGTATGAAGTCTCAACATATCTTATAAATTGAACTATTTAACCCTCCTGTTGTGTTCGTTTGTTGTCACTACTTTTGTGTTCCCGGTCAAAAGTGACCGCCTCATTATAGCTGATTATAATTCCATAATAATACATATATTATCAACTAATGTTGTGTTTGATGTTTTAAGCAACTTAAGTTCTTGTTAATATTACAAGCTTTAAACTTCTGTTTGCCCTTTATGGTCTCTAGGCCTCATTGACCTAAGCAAATGCAACTCGTTTTTGAGTGAAAACAGCAAAATTATGGATTATTTTGAATATAACAAGTATCCAGATGACAAATATTGTTCTATCTATGATAGACGACTTTGTATAAAGATCTTACAAGGACATGATTATCATTTCAATGGACTCTGAACAGTTCCAAGCAGGATTTGATGTCATCAACCCGGGAGATGGCCTATCTCATGGGTGTCCAATCCTGGTCCTCAAGGGCCACTGTCCTGAACGTTTTAGATATTTCCTTGCTCCAGCACACCTGATTCAAATGAAAGGTCATTATCCAGGCTTCCACATAGCTTCATAACAACCAATTCATTAGAATCAGGTGTGCTGGAGCCAGAAATATTCATCTTGTTTTGGGACGGTGAGGCTGTTAGCAAAGCCGAGCCCGGTGTCTTTAGTAGACGCACAAGCGTCACGGCAATAACTGTACGATAGAATGAGTTCAGCAGATGGATGTATAGGTTAGTATAGCAGACAGGAGACTGGGAGACTGTGGGGAACAGTTACAATCAGGATTTGATGTCATCAACCCGGGAGATGGCCTATCTCACGGGTGTCCAATCCTGGTCCTCAAGGGCCACTGTCCTGAAGTTTTTAGATGTTTCCCTGCTCCAGCACACCTGATTCAAATGAAAGGTCATTATCTAGGCTTCCACATATGCAGACACAAGCTGAAGTGAATCTCCGAACCTGAACACACACACACATTCACGCTTCTCCTCTTCTTCCCCTCTCCTCTCCTCCCTCCCTCCCCTTCCTGCCTCCTCTCCTCCCTCCCCTCCCCTTCCTGTCTCCTCTACTCCCTCTCCTCTCTTCCCCTCTCTCCCCCTCTCTCCCCCTCTCTCCCTCTCTCCCCCTCTCTCCCCCTCTCCCCCTCTCCCCCTTTCCCCCTCTCTCCCTCTCTCCCTCTCTCCCCTCCCCTCCCCTCTCCTCTCCACAGGAAATGACGTACCCAGTCCTGCATGTGCGTATGAGGGAGAGGGGACCCCCCCGACTCGTAGTCCTGATGGTTGACCGTCGCTAGGCGACCCCCGACCTCCCCCTTCTCGAACACGTCGATGCCGACCTCGGGGCCGAAGTGCTGCCGCAGGAAGTGGGCGGTGGCCATCCCTCCGATCCCCGCACCAACTACAGCTGTCAGCGAAAAAAACATCACCCCTATGAAGTTATTCTTGTTTAAAAATCACACTATTTATTCATTTATCTCTTTTTGGGGGGATATAAATGATTTAAATGTTTCCCTGGTCCTCAGGGCCTCACTGTCCTGCATGTTTTAGATGTTTCCCTGGTCCTCAGGGCCCCACTGTCCTGCATGTTTTAGATGTTTCCCTGGTCCTCAGGGCCCCACTGTCCTGCATGTTTTAGATGTTTCCCTGGTTAAATATATATATTTAAGCTTGAGTAAATAAATAAAATACATACCCTTAATTGAAACAATTCAAGTATGAAGTCTCAACATATCTTATAAATTGAACTATTTAATTTAACAGTTCCCCACTTATATTCAACTCTCCCATTTTTTTGCTCAGTGGGATAATCAAGCTCTAGCTTGTCCTGACAGGATTTTAAACCTGGGCTTAAATGGAGTCAGGGCCATTCTCATACACATGTGGAGGTGCTCATTGGTGAGCCTTGAATTATTAGATGAACCTTTATTTGTCCTCCAGGGGGTGGAAATTGCAGTTCACAACATTTAGTTTTGATAATGTTCATTGTGGAGGATGCTGCCTCACAGTTGTGTGTGGTGCCTAACATGGTCAAGAGGTATAGGGCTACTTTCCTCAGACCTGGGAAAGCTGTCTCAGGGACCATTTGAAGCCAGAAAGTACAATGGTCAGTTCATACAAACTGCTCTTTCAGGGCTACATCTACTTGGAGATCAACCAATTGAATTTGGAGAAGCCTAACATTTACCCATTTAATAATAGTATGAACAGAAAGGAGTCTGTGCATTCTGGATTAAATGCCCTATTTTCGCTGTCCACTTATCTTTTTTTGTGAGCCATTTTCCTCATATTTTTCTTCCTCTCTGTCTCGCTCCTCAAAGTCTCTCAATCGTCCGGCTGACTGTCTGAGTGAAATCACGTGGGATGGCTTAACTCGTATGTGATTGGCCTGTGCGTTTTCCCACCCACAAAACGCAAGAAGCAATGGGAAAAATGCTTTCTGGGCCCAATGGGGATTTTATGTTGCAATACCACGAGTGACCACTGTGAAAAAGCGCCAGGCGAGCAACTCCATTGAAATCAACGGCCGCCATTTCTCTGTCTGGTTTCATGTTCGTCATCTATGTTCCGTGCCGAACGAGGAATTAAAATACAACCAGAACCGAGATGCGCGTTTAATGTCTAAACAACGTGGACATCGTTTTTCGGCTGAATACGTTCTAAAATGAAAATAACAGAATAATAGGTGAGTCAAGCACATGTCTCGTCTCTCAAGGTACACGGTCTAGTTTTCTACTTAGGTAAAGTTAGAAAGATATTCACAGATTCGGACTTCCGCGATCAATAAGTAAGAGACGAAACGTTGTTCAAACACAAATTATGGCTCTTTCACATCATAATAGCATATACTACGGCCTACTAGAAAGAAAAAAATCGTTTTGTAACAGAACAAGCAATATTCCGCGCTGAATGCATAATTTTGATCTCTACGAGCAGCCAGCGCCCAGACAGATTCGCAGGGAGCGTCTGCAAAGTTTGCGTCTGCAAAGAGAGAGGCTACAAACAAAAATCAATAACTCCATTGTTACACTGTTTGTAGACACCAAAATCACTCCACACATCAACAGTTGTAGTACTGTTCATACTACAACTGCTGTTTAGCTCAATTTTAATGAATTATTTAAGGTTTTACTTAACTTTCATGAATGTGTTAGGAAATATATTAATCAATAGCTCCACTGTTATGTAATATTATCACTCCAAAATCACTCCACACATCAACAGTACCCTCTTGGTCATACTACTACTGCTGTTTTGGAGTTAACTGTTTGTGCCTAATTTACAGGAATTTCTAAACGAAAGATGTTCTGCTCAATTGTCATGAATTTGTTTGGAAATATCAATCAATAGCTCCACTGTTATGCATCATAATCACTACAAAATCAATCCACACATCAACTGTGTCCTCCTGGTCCTACTACAACTGCATTTTTGTGAATAAAAATATTTTTGGCGAAATTTTTATGATTATAATTTTGACATATTCATCATAGCTCCACTGTTAAGCATTATTATCACTCCAAAATCACTCCACATATAAACAGTCTGCTCCTGGTCATACTACTACTGCTGTTTTGAACTTAATTGGTTTTGCTTAATTTTAAGGAATTTTTGAAGCAAAATAGGATTTGCTTAATTGCCATGAATGTGTTGGCATATATCAATCAATAGCTCCACTGTTATGCAATATTATCCCTCCAAAATCACTCCACACATCAACAGTCCCCTCCTGGTCATACTACTACTGTTATTTTGTAGAGAATTGGTTGTGCTTAATTTTCATTAATTCTTAAATGAAAGAGGTTTTGCTTAACTGTCATGAATGTGTTTGGAAATATTTTAATCAATAGCTCCACTGTTATGTAATATTATCACTCCAAAATCACTCCACACATCAACAGTCCCCTGTTGGTCATACTACTACTGCTGTTTTGGAGTTAATTTGTTGTGGCCAAATTTCAGGAATTTCTAAACGAAAGTGGTTTTGCTCAATTGTCATGAATTTGTTTGGAAATATCAATCAATAGCTCCACTGTTATGCATCATAATCACTACAAAATCAATCCACACATCAACTGTATCCTCCTGGTCCTACTACAACAGCATATCTGTGAAGAAATCTTGTTTGGCGAAATTTTTATGATTATAATTTTGACATATTCATCAATAGCTCCACTGTTAAGCATTATTATCACTCCAAAATCACTCCACATATAAACAGTCAGCTCCTGGTCATACTACTACTGCTGTTGGAACTAAATTGGTTTTGCTTAATTTTAAGGAATTTTTGAAGCAAAACAGGATTTGCTTAATTGCCATTAATGTGTTTGCATATATCAATCAATAGCTCCACTGTTATGCAATATTATCACTCCAAAATCACTCCACACATCAACAGTCCCCTCCTGGTCATACTACTACTGTTCTTTTGTAGAGAATTGGTTGTGCTTAATTTTCAGGAATTCTTAAACGAAAGAGGTTTTGCTTAACCTCCTATTTCGACCATGGCCGCCGGCGGGCATTCCAAAGCTACTCTTCAGTATATCGTCTGTTAGCCAGGATTGGCTTTAAGAATGATACACATACAATACGTCTTTGGAAAGCTAAGATTCTTGTGCTTCTATTAGTGTAAACCATTTCTAAATCAATTTGCAACATAAAGTACAATCCACGTCTTTTTCAACACTCCCCCCCCCTAAGCAATGCATCGAAAAAGGGGACCCACTCACCATTTGGATGCTGACAGTGTTCTGTGTCCAGAAAAACATCCCAAAACAATGATATAGTTACATTTCAAATCGTTCAAACTATCTAAAAATGTAAAGTTTTTAGTCCAAAACAATGTATTTCATCCAAAAAATAACCATAATCCCTTGTTGCATCATTCTGATTTAGCGAACCCAAGAGTTCATCACTTGACTTGAACTCGTTATAAATCGAGTTTCTTCCTGTGTATTTTCAATTCCATGGTCTTAAAATGTCAGTGAGACCCTTGTCTTTCGAGTGACAGCTTGTTGAGCCAATAGGATAAATACTTTCTGGTGTTGGGGCCTTCCAAGGCAACCAATGGCTGCCAAAACCGGTGCGCAAAAACACACCCACCTTGTGTTTGTTGCTATGTAAATCAGACCAATCAAACCCGATCAGAAAACTGAGTGTCACATCTTGTAGCCAATCGAATTCTGAAAAAGCTGGTATATACCTTTCCCCATCCAGGTAAACGTTCTGGAGTTGTATTTCAGTGCGTAGAGAGGGCAGTCGACTTTCGCCATTTTCGTGCGCTCACCGATATTTGTGCGTTCTTCAAGAATAGTTAGAAATTAGTTTGATTCACCGGCGAAACAAAAGCAGAAACTCAAGTATTCTGTTTCTGAAGCAATGAAAAAAGTTACAGAAGATGACTATGGACATTTATCTCACAGCGATTTATCTGAAGTAAATACAGACGCATCTGATTACGATTCCGTTGCAGAAGAAATGTTTCTGGAAGGCGAAGACATTACTCTGGACAAGTAAGTTTTGTTTTATATTTGCACTTATTTGTACAGCAGAAAACCGATATATATACTGTATATATATATATATATATATATATATATATATATATTATGAGGTGAATTAGACTAGACTTATAATGATGGGGGAGGGGTGCTGTAGAATTCTTTGTTGTGGGTTCAGTGAGTTCACTAGTGACCCTCACCTGGGTCCCTGTAGGTCAGTGAGTTGATTTAGTACTGAAAGTTTTTCACTTACAAGAGAGAGCTTTTTTTCAGTGTGTTGAATGTAGGCCATTACACACAGTAAGTTATCTAACTGACTGTTATTTTATTTTGTCATTACAGTAAAACATCTGAAGAACCGTGTGAGCTGGATCCACCTCAACTCAGCAGCCAGCCACAAATTGAAATGTCCCAGGACAGCACGTCAAGCACATCCAGTGATGAGCCACTGAGATTTACAATTGCAAATATGTTGGATTTCTTTTTTGTTCCATAACAATTCAAAACATTCTTTTGTGCATTTATTGGGGGAAGAAATTATCTCTAAAAAGTCACTCTGATGCATCAGTCGCTCAGTTTCAGCAACAGTAATGGTGTCTCCAAATGGCACACAAGCAAAACGTCTGGACATACCCTTAGAAAAACATGTGTATGACATTCATTTTTTCTTAGTATTTCATTCAACTTTTGATATGTACCAGGTAAGGCTTCATGCCACTGTCCAGTTGTGTTTTCCAGCTAATAGATACCACTTGTAGGCCTTTTCAGGCCTGTGTTTTCCCAATAAAATCTAGACGGAAATGAAATATTTCCACTTGCTTGTGTTCCAGCTTCTATTACTCACAACCAGTAGGAATTACAAGGGTCCTGACAACAGGAGATAAAACTTCAGACTTCCACCTTTCAAAAGAGACCAACCTCATACATGTAGTCCAAATGGTTCAAGAACAGCTGTCAGTTTACTTTGGGTGTGTTTTCTAGGCGTTTTTTCTTTTTGAAAAAGTAGGTGATGTCTAACAGGTTAACTGTGTTTGTAAATATTTTAATCAATAGCTCCACTGTTATGTAATATTATCACTCCAAAATCACTCCACACATCAACAGTCCCCTCTTGGTCATACTACTACTGCTGTTTTCGAGTTAATTGGTTGTGCCAAATTTTCTGGAATTTATAAACGAAAGTGGTTTAGCTCAATTATCATGAATTTCTTTTGAAATATCAATCAATAGCTCCACTGTTATGCAATATTATCACTCCAAAATCACTCCACACATCAACAGTCCCCTCCTGGTCATACTACTACTGTTCTTTTTGAGAAAATTGGTTGTGCTTAATTTTCAGGAATTCTTAAACGAAAGATGTTTTGCTTAACTGTCATGAATGTGTTTGGAAATATTTTAATCAATAGCTTCACTGTTATGTAATATTATTACTCCAATATTACTCCACACATCAACAGTCCCCTCCTGGTCATACTACTACTGCTGTTTTGGAGTTAATTGGTTGTGCCAAATTTTCAGGAATTTCTAAACGAAAGTGATTTTGCTCAATTGTCATGAATTTGTTTGGAAGTATCAATCAATAGCTCCACTGTTATGCATCATAATCACTACAAAATCAAACCACACATCAACTGTATTCTCCTGGTCCTACTACAACTGCATTTTTGTGAATAAAAATCTTTTTGGCGAAATTTCTATGATTATAATTTTGACATATTCATCAATAGCTCCACTGTTAAGCATTATTATCACTCCAAAATCACTCCACATATAAACAGTCTGCTCCTGGTCATACTACTACTGCTGTTTTGAACTTAATTGGTTTTGCTTAATTTTAAGGAATCTTTGAAACAAAATAGGATTTGCTTAATTGCCATGAATGTGTTTGCATATAGCAATCAATATCTCCACTGTTATGCAATATTATCACTCCAAAATCACTCCACACATCAACAGTCCCCTCCTGGTCATACTACTACTGTTATTTTGTAGAGAATTGGTTGTGCTTAATTTTCATTAATTCTTAAACGAAATAGGTTTTGCTTAACTGTTTGGAAATATTTTAATCAATAGCTCCACTGTTATGTAATATTATCACTCCAAAATCACTCCACACATCAACAGTCCCCTGTTGGTCATACTACTACTGCTGTTTTGGAGTTAATTTGTTGTGGCCAAATTTCAGGAATTTCTAAACGAAAGTGGTTTTGCTCAATTGTCATGAATTTGTTTGGAAATATCAATCAATAGCTCCACTGTTATGCATCATAATCACTACAAAATCAATACACACATCAACTGTATTCTCCTGGTCCTACTACAACTGCATTTCTGTGGAAAAATTTCGTTTGGCGAAATTGTCATGATTATAATTTTGACATATTCATCAATAGCTCCACTGTTATGCATTATTATCACTCCAAAATCACTCCACATATCAACAGTCTGCTCCTGGTCATACTACTGCTGTTTTGAACAAAATTGGTTTTGCTTAATGTTAAGGAATTTTTTAAGCAAAACAGGATTTGCTTAATTGCCATGAATGTGTTTGCATATATCAATCAATAGCTCCACTATTAAGCATTATTATCACTCCAAAATCACTCCACACATCAACAGTCCCCTCCTGGCCATACTAGTACTGCTGTTTTGGAGAAAATTCGTTGTGCTTAATTTTCAGGAATTCTTGAAGCAAAACAGGATTTGCTTAATTGCCATGAATGTGTTTGCATATATCAATCAATAGCTCCACTATTAAGCATTATTATCACTCCAAAATCACTCCACATATCAACAGTCTGCTCCTGGTCATACTACGACAGCATTATTGATGAAATATGCTTGGCTTAATTTTCATGATTGTTGAGTAAAATATTAAACTCTAACATCCAAAATATTTAGATATAAATCAATAGCTCTACTGTTATGCAATATAATCAAGCCATAATAACTATACACATCAACAGTCTTACTTCTGGTCATACTACAACTGCTGTTTAGGAGAAAACATGTTTAGCTGAATTTTCATTGATACGTGCCGCTGAGAAGGTGATAGGCTGCAACCTGCCATCCCTTGAGGACCTGCACACGGCAAGGTCTCTAAAACGGGTGAGGAAGATTGCGGCCGACTCCTCCCACCCTGGACACTCAGTGCTGCAGCTGCTCCCTTCGGGCAAGAGGCTGCGGTCCATCAGGACTAAAACCTCTCGCCACAAGAATAGCTTCTACCCCTCTGCTATTGCCCTCTTCAACAGGGCCAAGGACTCAGTTTGAGACACCCCCCCCCCCCCCCCTCCAGAATCCCATTGCACTCTGCCACTTTAGCACAAAACACTTTAAACTTAAAAAACTTACAACTGTGATTTTTGCACCACTGTGTGTATACCCCCCCCCCCCCCCCCCCCAACGTACCATATATATATACCCATTCCATTCTGTACCCATGTCATTTAGATTAGATTAGATTAGATGAACCTTTATTTGTCCTCCAGGAGGTGGAAATTGCAGTTCACAACAGCAGCAGGGTAAAGTACAGCACACAGAGTTGCAGGGTAATATACATAATGACAATAACATAACAATAGCAATAACAATGGCAATAGCAATAGGCGGGCACGATAAGGTTAGATATGTGGGGTGGTCAGATGGCTCAATGGTTAAGGCGTTGGCCTCATGATCGGAAGGTTGTGAGATCGAGCCCCCGCTGTGGCTATATGAATTTGTGTCCTTGGGCAAGGCACTTCACCCTACTTGCCTCAGGGAAAATGTCCCTGCACTTACTGTAAGTCGCTTTGGATAAAAGCATCTGCTAAAATGAATAAATGTAAATGTAAAAAAAATAAGAAAATAAGTAATTAAGTAGTCTGGTTAAGTAGTCCAGTGTACAAAATAGTAAGTTAAGTCGACAAGTCGACATGCAGGCAGTTATTGCACTTGAGATACAGAATTACAGTATTTTGCAAGAGTATGATAAAAAAAAAAAAAAGTTAGGTAGACATATAGACATATAGACAGTTTTGGAGAATGGAGATTTACAGCATTACAGTATTGCAAAAAGTAAGCAAGTTAAGTAGAAATATTGCACTTAGTACAGAGTATCAATATAACATGAGTATTGCACATGATTGAGGTAAGTAATAAAAGCAAAAAAATATATAATACAGATATAGATACAATAAAGAGTAATAACAGTAATACTGCATGGTGGTGAGGTAGTGAAGGTAATAGTTATAATAATGGTAAAGGTGTAGCACATGATAGTGGCTATGGACAGCAGTATTTAGTGATTATTGTTAAACAGTCTGACAGCAGCAGGAAGGAAGGACCTGCGGAATCTCTCCTTCACACACCGAGGGTGAATCAGCCTGTTGCTGAAGCTGCTCTCCAGAGCGGACAGTGAGTCCTGCAGGGGGTGTGACTCGTGGTCCAGCATGGTTGTCAGCTTTGCCAGGACTCGTCTGTCACCCACCTCCTGCACTGAGTCTAGAGGGCAGCCCAGGACTGAGCTGGACTTCTTGATGACCTTGTCCAGCTTCTTCCTTTCCCTCTCAGTGATGCCGCTGCTCCAGCAGACCACACCGTACATGATGGCAGAGGCCACCACTGAGTCATAGAAAGACTTTAGGGGTGCCCCCTGCACTCCGAAAGACCTCAGCCTCCTCAGGAAGTACAGCCGGCTCTGACCTTTCCTGTACAGTGCGTCAGTGTGGTGAGTCCAGTCCAGTTTGTGGTTCAGGTGAACACCCAGGTACTTATAGGACTCTACTCTCTCAATGTCCATTCCCTGGATGTTCACCGGTGGAGGGGGAGGTCGGTGTCTGCGGAAATCCACCACCATCTCCTTGGTCTTGCCCGCGTTGATGAGGAGGTGGTTCGGCTGACACCAGTCTACGAAGTCCTGCGTCAGTTGCCTGTACCCCGTGTCATCATCGTCACTGATCAGTCCGACGATGGCGGAGTCGTCGGAAAACTTGAGCAGGACGCAGCCTTCCGAGTTGTGTCTGAAGTCTGCAGTGAAGAGGGTGAAGAGGAAGGGCGCAAGCACCGTCCCCTGTGGGGCCCCCACACTGCAGGTCAGGAGATCAGACACACCATCCCTGGTTCTCACAAACTGGGGTCTATTTGTGAGGTAGTCCAGGGTCCAGGGTCCAGGGTCCAGAATTTGCAATTCCATGTTACCTGTATCATTTGCACTACCCACATCATTTGTATTATTTGTAACATTTGTATTCCTTGTCTATATGTATCACATCTGCAGTGTATCTTTACATTGTATTCATTTTCATTTTATTAGTAGGCCACATTTATGTTCTATGTTTGCTCATTCCTGCCAAAGTAAATTCTATGTTTGTTTATCTTGCATAGCGAATAAACCCCCATTCTGATTCTGATTCTGATTGATGGCTGATGGCAAACACATTCCTGACCATTAAGCCAAACTTCTTTACCTTCAAAAGTAAAAAAAAAAGTAAGCACAACCTATTTTCTCTACAACAGCACTAGTAGCATGACAATAGGGAGACCGTTGACGTGTGGAGTGATTTTAGCTTAGAAAATTCATGAAAATTCAGCAAAAGATACTTTATCCAAAACAGCAGTAGTAGTATGACCAGGAGCAGACTGCTCCTGTGTGGAGTAATTTTGGAGTGATGATAATGCATAACAGTGGTGTTATTGAAATATATATATATATATATTATTATTTTTTATCATGAAAATTAAGCACAACCCATTTTCTCCTAAAGAGCAGTAGTAGGATGACAATAGGGCACCTGTTGATGTGTGGAGCGATTTTGGAGTGATTATGATGCATAACAGTGCATAACAGTGCAACAGTGCAATAGTGGAGCTATTGATTGCTATATGCAAACACATTCATGGCAATTAAGCAAATCCGGTTTTGCGTCAAGAATTCATGAAAATTAAGCGAAACCTATTTTCTCCAAAAAAGCAGTTGTAGTATGACCAGGAACAGACTGCTGGTATGAGGTGTGATTTTGGAGTGATAATAATGCATAACCGTGGAGCTATTGATTCATATCTCAAAATTATAATCATGAACATTTCGCCAAACATACTTTTTACACAAAAAAGCAGTTGTAGTATGACCACGAGGACACAGTTGGTGTGTAGAGTGATTTTGGATTAAAAATATTGCATAATAGTGGAGCTATTGATTAAGATTTCCAAACACATTCATGTAAATGAAGATTTTTATTTTTTTATGAAATTATTCATTATAATTAAGCACAACCAACTTGATCCAAAACAGCAGTTGTAGTTTGATAATAGGGACACTGTTAATGTGTGGAGTGATTTTGGAGTGATAATATTGTATAACGGTGGAGGTATTGATTGCAATATTTCCAAACACACATTTATCTTTAAAAAATCAAGAAAATTAAGCACAACCTGTTTTCTCAAAAACAGCAGTTGTAGTATGACAATAGGGATACTGTTGATATGTGGAGTGATAATATTCCATAACAGTGGAGCTATTGATTACAGTATTTCCAAACACATTCAGGACCGTTAAGCAGAACCTCTTTTGTTTAAGAATTCCTGTAAATTAAGCACAACCAATTTTATCCAACACAGCAGTAGTAGTATGGCCAGGAGGGGACTGTTGATGTGTGGAGTGATTTTGGAGTGATAATATTGCATAACAGTGGAGCTATTGATTGATATTTTCAAACAAATTCATGACAATTGAGCAAAACCACTGTCGTGTATAAATTCATGAAAATTAGGCACAACCAATTAAATCCTAAACAGCAGTAGTAGTATGACCAGGAGGGGACTGTTGATGTGTGGAGTGATTTTGGAGTGATAATATTACATAACAGTGGAGCTATTGATTGATATATGCAAACACATTCATGGCAATTAAGCAAATCCGGTTTTGCTTCAAAAATTCCTTAAAATTAAGCAAATCCAATTTAGTTTAAAACAGCAGTAGTAGTATGACCAGGAGCAGACTGTTTATATGTGGAGTGATTTTGGAGTGATAATAATGCTTAACAGTGGAGCTATTGATGAATATGTCAAAATTATAATCATAAAAATTTCGCCAAACACATTTTATTCACAAAAATGCAGTTGTAGTAGGACCAGGAGGACACAGTTGATGTGTGGATTGATTTTGTAGTGATTATGATGCATAACAGTGGAGCTATTGATTGATATTTCCAAACACATTCATGGCAATTAAGCAAATCCTGTTTTGCTTAAAAAATTCATGAAAATTAAGCAAAACCAATTTTCTCATAAACAGCAGTAGTAGCATGACCAGGAGCAGACTGCTGATATGTGGAGTGATTTTGGAGTGATAATAATGCATAACCGTGGAGCTATTGATTCATATTTCAAAATTATAATCATGAACATTTCGTCAAACATACTTTTTACACAAAAAAGCAGTTGTAGTATGACCACGAGGACACAGTTTGTGTGTGGAGTGATTTTGGATTGAAAATATTGCATAACCGTGGAGTTATTGATTACGATTTCCCAAAACATTCATGTAAATTAATATTTTTGTGGTTTAATGAAATAATTCATTAGAATTAAGCACAACCAACTTGATCCAAAACAGCAGTTGTAGTATGATAATAGGGACACTGTTAATGTGTGGAGTGATTTTGGAGTTATAATATTGTATAACAGTGGAGCTATTGATTAATATTTCAAAACACATTCATGACAATTTAGCTAAACCTATTTTGCTTGAAAATGTTATGAAAACTAAGCACAACCAATTTTCTTTAAAACAGCTGTTGTAGTATGACCAGGAGGACACACTTGATGTGTGTCCTGATTTTGGAGTGATAATGATGCATAACAGTTGAGCTATTGATTGATATTTCCTAACACATTCATGACCATTAAGCAAAACCAGTTTTGAGTAAGAAATTCCTGAAAATTAAGCACAACCCATTTTATTCAAAACTGCAGTTGTAGTAGGACCTGGAAGAGACTGTTGATATGTGGAGTGATTTTGGAGTGATAATATTGCATAGCAGTGGAGCTATTGATTAATATTTCAAAATTAAAATCTTGAAAATTATGCAAAAACTATTTTCTTCACAACAGCTGTTGTAGTATGACGAGGAGGAGACAGTTACCTTGTGGAGTGGTTTTGGGGTGATAATAATAAATAACAGTGGAGCGATTGATTAATAATTTAAAAACAAATTCCATAAAAATTAAGCAAATCAAATTTTAACCAAAAGATCTGTTGTAGTATGACCAGGAGGAGACTGGCGATGTGTGGAGGTATTTTTGAGTGATTATAATGCATAACAGTGGAGCTATTGATAAATAAATAAATACAATTATCATGAAAATTAAGCAAAACGAATTTTATTCAAAAGAGCTATTGTACTATGATCAGGAGGATACTGTTGTTGTGTGGAGTAATTTTGGAGTCTCCATATTTTATAACAGTGGAGTTATTGATTTTTGTTTGCACATCACTCTTGGAAGTGAACTTTGCAGACGCTCCCTGCGCACTCTTCGGTCGCTGGCTGCTCGTAGAAATCAATGGTATGCATCGACCGCGAAAGACGGCTTATTCTTATACAAAACCGGTTTTTCTTTTTTGTAGTGCGTAGTATATGCTATTATGATGTGAAAGATGTATCATTTATGTTTGGAGAACGTTGCGTCGCTTACCTATTGATCCCGTAAGTCCGAATCTGTGAATCTCTTTCTAACTTTACCTAAGTTAGTTTTCTAAAGTTTTCTTTACCTCTCTCAAAAACCTTTAGGACATTTTCTGGGTTGCAATTCTCCGTTTTTAAATAGAAAATGACACGCAATCGAGTACATTTACATGTGTTCATTTAGCAGAAGCTTGTTTCCTAACCGACTTCTGCTTAGAGAGAGTTTTACAAAAGAGCATCGATCACTGTTCATAACAAAGTGATAGTCCACAAACATTGTGGGTTGACATTATGAAACATCGTGAGAAACCAAACAAGAACCATAAGAGCATTCAGCACAGCATTGCTACTGGATTGTAAACTTTGCTAATCCAATCTATAGTCTCCTAAACAAAAGTTTATTGTTAATTTGCATCAGTTGCATATTGTAAAGTAACTGATCCTATAAAATCAATTCTCAAGAATAGTTGTATGCCAGAGTTTAAGTTTATATCACAGTGTTACATGTTTCTCTGGACAAAATAAAGCTGAGCAATAAACCCCTCTCACCAAATGATCACCATTACATATGCAGAGTGGCCATCAAGACAGGCAAAATATTTCATTGATATGTAATTTTGTAACATTGAGTTCTCACTAACTTGGAGATGTTTTCTCCAGATCCCTCATTGGCCAACCATACCTGATTGTGGGTGGAGACTACACAGAGAAGAAGACTCCAGACAGACTGAACTAGAGAGACAACAGAGAGAGACTCAACAAGAGACATCTGTTCCCAAAGAGAGGATCAACCAGAAGGAGCAGTAACGGAAGAGAAACAAGCTTCTAGAGACTAGATCCAAAGCAGGATCAAGAGAGACTAGACAGAGAATAAAGAAGGTCCAGCGATATGGAGACACATCACTCTGACACCGGTGGGAAGAGCTTTTCTCCATCCAGTAACCTCAAGAAGCACATGAAGATCCACACTGGAGAGAAGCCCTACAGCTGTGACCTCTGTGGTAAAACCTTTAGCCAGGCTGGTAATCTCACTCTTCACAGCAGGATCCACACTGGAGAGAAGCCCTACAGCTGTGACCTCTGTGGTAAAACCTTAAGCTGTGCTAAAACTCTGAAAATTCACAGCAGGATCCACACTGGAGAGAAGCCCTACAGCTGTGATCTCTGTGGTAAAACCTTTAGCCAGGCTTGTCATCTCACTCTTCACAGCAGGATCCACACTGGAGAGAAGCCCTACAGCTGTGACCTCTGTGGTAAAACCTTTAGCTGTGCTAAAAATCTGAAAATTCACAGCAGGATCCACACTGGAGAGAAGCCCTACAGCTGTGATCTCTGTGGTAAAACCTTTAGCCAGGCTGGTAATCGCACTCTTCACAGCAGGATCCACACTGGAGAGAAGCCCTACAGCTGTGACCTCTGTGGTAAAACCTTTAGCCGGGCTGATACTCTGAACAGTCACAACAGGATCCACACTGGAGAGAAGCCCTATAGCTGTGACCTCTGTGGTAAAACCTTTAGCTGTGCTAAAACTCTGAACAGTCACAGCAGGATCCACACTGGAGAGAAGTCCTACTGCTGTGATCTCTGTGGTAAAACCTTTAGCCATGCATCTAATCTCACTCTTCACAGCAGGATCCACACTGGAGAGAAGCCCTACAGCTGTGACCTCTGTGGTAAAACCTTTAGCCGTGCATCTAATCTCACTCTTCACAGCAGGATCCACACTGGAGAGAAGCCCTACAGCTGTGACCTCTGTGGTAAAACCTTTAGGCTGGCTGGGGATTTAACTGTTCACATCAGGATCCACACTGGAGAGAAGCCCTACAGCTGTGACCTCTGTGGTAAAACCTTTAGCCGAGCTGGGGATTTAACGGTTCACAGCAGGATCCACACTGGAGAGAAGCCCTACAGCTGTGACCTCTGTGGTAAAACCTTTAGCCGAGCTGGGGATTTAACTGTTCACAGCAGGATCCACACTGGAGAGAAGCCCTACAGCTGTGACCTCTGTGGTAAAACCTTTAGGCTGGCTGGGGATTTAACTGTTCACAGCAGGATCCACACTGGAGAGAAGCCCTACAGCTGTGACCTCTGTGGTAAAACCTTTAGCCAGGCTTGTCATCTCACAGATCACAGCAGGATCCACACTGGAGAGAAGCCCTACAGCTGTGACCTCTGTGGTAAAACCTTCTGTACTTCAGGTAATTTGAAGTCGCATATCATGATCCACATTGGAGTGAAGTCCTACAGCTGCCCACACTGTGACTACTCATGTAAAAGTAATAACCAACTGAAGAGTCACCTGCGTATACACATTAGAACAAATCTAAAGCAGTGATGTGTGGAGCCATGCTGAAGATATTAAGTGTGGGTTTTTTCCAAACGCACCATGTAAATGTACTAGCATTTCCATATTGAAGTCCTCTTCTATGAACTATCGACATACACTTGTCGTTGCTTTGGATAAAAGTACCTGGAACATTGTCATTGCTTCACACTGGTACTTCATTAGGATTCTTCTGTCAGGAGGAAACCTATTATTATTGTAGGAATTCCAAATCTTGTAGCATTGAAGTCAATGGCAGCCCTTGGATCACAGCAGAGATTGAGATTTTTGGCATGGTGAAACAATACAACATTATGAACTACCACACCCATTTTGGTCCACTTGAGACCAAAGGGGGTGCTACAGGCCACGCCCCAATTTGACCATTTGTGTCCTTTTTAAAAGTGATGCCATTTGTACTCCTTTTGTCCTAGAATCCTGAAATTCATTACAGATGCCTTATTCGTCACGATGAACAAAAAAGTCAGCACAACCTATAGTGGCAAACCCATAGATTTGTCTGTACAACATAAATGTATCAAATGTGTTTTTTCACTACTCTTCTAAAACTTTGGCCCAATCTTCCTCATAATTTGCACTACTTCTACAATTAAAATCCAGTCATCCTCATTTTTGGCTGGCAGCATCGTCAGACCAAGCCTCACTTGTGATTGTGTTTAAACTTTGTGTTAAATCCAGAAGGAATCAAACCATGGATGACTAAAAGTAAAAAAGAAGAACTTCGTTATAATTTTTTTTACCAGTTATACCATATTGTGACACTGTTATTAAGTTGTTGTTACACTTTATACCAGTTATCACTACATTGTTACACTGTTATTACGTGGTTATTAAACTTTTTACTAGTTATTACCATGTTGTTACACTGTTATTAAGTTGTTGTTACACTGTTATTAAGTTGTTGGTACACTTTATAGCAGTTATTACTACATTGTTATACTATTATTACGTTGTTATTAAACTTTTTACCAGATATTAGCACGTTGTAACACTCGGGGGGGCCAGGCAGTGGAAGAGTTTGTGTTGCGCTCGGGCGCTCTTGAGGGGAGGTACCACTAGAAGGCTGTCAGCAGATGACCGTAGGTGACGGGTGGGGGTGTAGGGCTGGAGGAGAGAGTTGATATAGGTTGGGGCAGTCCCGTTTACAGCCCGGAAGGTCAGCACCAGGGTCTTGAATCTGATGCGGGCCATGACGGGAAGCCAGTGGAGGGCGATGAGGAGTGGGGTGACATGACAGCGTCTGGGTAGGTTGAAAACCAGACGAGCGGCTGCATTCTGTATCCTCTGAAGGGGACGGATTGCATTTGAAGGAAGGCCGGCTAGTAGCGAGTTGCAGTAATCCATCTTTGTGAGGACAAGGGCTTGGACTAGCAGTTGGGTGGAGTGTTGACTACACTAGAGTGAATACACTACAGATATGATACATATAAACAAATAATACAAAGGATGCAATAGTACAAATGATACAGATAGCATGGAAGTACACATAACATAAGTACAGAGTGGAATGGGTATATATAGTACGTGGGGGGGGGGAGGGTATATACACAGTAGTGTAAACAGTGGTGCAAAATTCACAGTAGTAAGTTTTTTAAGTTTAAAGTGCTAAAGTGGCAGAGTGCAGTGGGATTCTGGAAGGGGGGTGTGGGGTGTTGGTGGATGTCTCAAACTGAGTCCTTGGCCCGGTTGAAGAGGGCAATAGCAGAGGGGTAGAAGCTATTCTTGTGGCGAGAGGTTTTGGTCCTGATGGACCGCAGCCTCCTGCTAGAAGGGAGCAGCTGAAGCAGAGTGTGTCCAGGGTGGGAGGAGTCGGCCACGATCTTCCTCACCCGTTTTAGAGACCTTGCCGTGTGCAGGTCCTCAAGGGATGGCAGGTTGCAGCCTATCACCTTCTCAGCGGCACGTATGATACGCTGCAGTCTGCTCTTGTCCTTGGCAGTGGCAGCAGCGTACCAGACAGTGATGGAGGAGGTGAGGATGGACTCGTAGAGGTGAGGATGGCAGTGTAGAATTGCACCATCATTGTCTTTGGCAGGCTGAATTTCTTCAGTTGCCGCAGGAACTGGACAAACATCTGGACAAATCAGAGTTCCTCAACCTCCAAGCCTCTGGTTACTTCATTGGTATCATAAAACAACAGTCATAAAGTCCTTATGACAATGTACTGGTTTCATTCCTAAACTTCTGTGAAACATATCTCTCAATATTTATTGTCATGTAACACAGAACTGAACTTAAAAAATATGCACAATGTGCACATTAAAATAAAGGGCAAGACTTTAAAAAATATATATATTTAAGCTTGAATTAAAAAAAAAATACATACCCTTAATTGAAACAATTCAAGTATGAAGTCTCAACATATCTTATAAATTGAACTATTTAATTTAACAGTTCCCCACTTATATTCAACTCTCCCACTTTTTTGCTCAGTGGGATAATTGAGCTCTAGTTTGTCCTGACAGGATTTTAAACCTGGGCTTAAATGGAGTCAGGGCCATTCTCATACACATGTGGAGGTGCTCATTGGTGAGCCTTGAATTATTAGATGAACCTTTATTTGTCCTCCAGGGGGTGGAAATTGCAGTTCACAACATTTAGTTTTGATAATGTTCATTGTGGAGGATGCTGCCTCACAGTTGTGTGTGGTGCCTAACATGGTCAAGAGGTATAGGGCTACTTTCCTCAGACCTGGGAAAGCTGTCTCAGGGACCATTTGGAGACAGAAAGTACAAGGGTGAGTTCATACAAACTGCTCTTTCAGGGCTACATCTACTTGGAGATCAACCAATTGAATTTGGAGAAGCCTAACATTTACCCATTTAATAATAGTATGAACAGAAAGGAGTCTGTGCATTCTGGATTAAATGCCCTATTTTCGCTGTCCACTTTTCTTTTTTTGTGAGCAATTTTCCTCATATTTTTCTTCCTCTCTGTCTCGCTCCTCAAAGTCTCTCAATCGTCCGGCTGACTGTCTGAGTGAAATCACGTGGGATGGCTTAACTCGTATGTGATTGGCCTGTGCGTTTTCCCACCCACAAAACGCAAGAAGCAATGGGAAAAATGCTTTCTGGGCCCAATGGGGATTTTATGTTGCAATACCACGAGTGACCACTGTGAAAAAGCGCCAGGCGAGCAACTCCATTGAAATCAACGGCCGCCATTTCTCTGTCTGGTTTCATGTTCGTCATCTATGTTCCGTGCCGAACGAGGAATTAAAATACAACCAGAACCGAGATGCGCGTTTAATGTCTAAACAACGTGGACATCGTTTTTCGGCTGAATACGTTCTAAAATGAAAATAACAGAATAATAGGTGAGTCAAGCACATGTCTCGTCTCTCAAGGTACACGGTCTAGTTTTCTAAAGTTTTCTTTACCTCTCTCAAAAACCTTCAGGACATTTTCTGGGTTGCAATTCTCCGTTTTTAAATAGAAAATTACACGCAATCGAGTACATTTACATGTGTTCATTTAGCAGAAGCTTGTTTCCTAACCGACTTCTGCTTAGAGAGAGTTTTACAAAAGAGCATCGATCACTGTTCATAACAAAGTGATAGTCCACAAACATTGTGGGTTGACATTATGAAACATCGTGAGAAACCAAACAAGAACCATAAGAGCATTCAGCACAGCATTGCTACTGGATTGTAAACTTTGCTAATCCAATCTATAGTCTCCTAAACAAAAGTTTATTGTTAATTTGCATCAGTTGCATATTGTAAAGTAACTGATCTTATCAAATCAATTCTCAAGAATAGTTGTATGCCAAAGTTTAAGTTTATATCACAGTGTTACATGTTTCTCTGGACAAAATAAAGCTGAGCAATAAACACCTCTCACCAAATGATCACCATTACATATGCAGAGTGGCCATCAAGACAGGCAAAATATTTCATTGATATGTAATTTTGTAACATTGAGTTCTCACTAACTTGGAGATGTTTTCTCCAGATCCCTCATTGGCCAACCATACCTGATTGTGGGTGGAGACTACACAGAGAAGAAGACTCCAGACAGACTGAACTAGAGAGACAACAGAGAGAGACTCAACAAGAGACATCTGTTCCCAAAGAGAGGATCAACCAGAAGGAGCAGTAACGGAAGAGAAACAAGCTTCTAGAGACTAGATCCAAAGCAGGATCAAGAGAGACTAGACAGAGAATAAAGAAGGTCCAGCGATATGGAGACACATCACTCTGACACCGGTGGGAAGAGCTTTTCTCCATCCAGTAACCTCAAGAAGCACATGAAGATCCACACTGGAGAGAAGCCCTACAGCTGTGACCTCTGTGGTAAAACCTTTAGGCTGGCTGGGGATTTAACTGTTCACAGCAGGATCCACACTGGAGAGAAGCCCTACAGCTGTGACCTCTGTGGTAAAACCTTTAGCCAGGCTGGTAATCTCACTCTTCACAGCAGGATCCACACTGGAGAGAAGCCCTACAGCTGTGACCTCTGTGGTAAAACCTTTAGCTGTGCTAAAACTCTGAAAATTCACAGCAGGATCCACACTGGAGAGAAGCCCTACAGCTGTGATCTCTGTGGTAAAACCTTTAGCCAGGCTGGTAATCGCACTCTTCACAGCAGGATCCACACTGGAGAGAAGCCCTACAGCTGTGACCTCTGTGGTAAAACCTTTAGCCGGGCTGAGACTCTGAACAGTCACAACAGGATCCACACTGGAGAGAAGCCCTACAGCTGTGACCTCTGTGGTAAAACCTTTAGCTGTGCTCAAACTCTGAAAATTCACAGCAGGATCCACACTGGAGAGAAGCCCTACAGCTGTGACCTCTGTGGTAAAACCTTTAGCTGTGCTCAAACTCTGAAAATTCACAGCAGGATCCACACTGGAGAGAAGCCCTATAGCTGTGACCTCTGTGGTAAAACCTTCTGTACATCAGGTAATTTGAAGTCGCATATCATGATCCACATTGGAGTGAAGTCCTACAGCTGTGACCTCTGTGGTAAAACCTTTAGCCAGGCTGGTACTCTGAACAGTCACAGCTGGATCCACACTGGAGAGAAGCCCTACAGCTGTGACATCTGTGGTAAAACCTTTAGCCAGGCTGGTACTCTGAACAGTCACAGCAGGATCCACACTGGAGAGAAGCCCTACAGCTGTGACCTCTGTGGTAAAACCTTTAGCCGGGCTGGTAATCTCACTCTTCACAGCAGGATCCACACTGGAGAGAAGCCCTACAGCTGTGACCTCTGTGGTAAAACCTTTAGGCTGGCTTGGGATTTAACTGTTCACAGCAGGATCCACACTGGAGAGAAGCCCTACAGCTGTGACCTCTGTGGTAAAACCTTCTGTACTTCAGGTAATTTGAAGTCGCATATCATGATCCACATTGGAGTGAAGTCCTACAGCTGCCCACACTGTGACTACTCATGTAAAAGTAATAACCAACTGAAGAGTCACCTGCGTATACACATTAGAACAAATCTAAAGCAGTGATGTGTGGAGCCATGCTGAAGATATTAAGTGTGGGTTTTTTCCAAACGCACCATGTAAATGTACTAGCATTTCCATATTGAAGTCCTCTTCTATGAACTATCGACATACACTTGTCGTTGCTTTGGATAAAAGTACCTGGAACATTGTCATTGCTTCACACTGGTACTTCATTAGGATTCTTCTGTCAGGAGGAAACCTATTATTATTGTAGGAATTCCAAATCTTGTAGCATTGAAGTCAATGGCAGCCCTTGGATCACAGCAGAGATTGAGATTTTTGGCATGGTGAAACAATACAACATTATGAACTACCACACCCATTTTGGTCCACTTGAGACCAAAGGGGGTGCTACAGGCCACGCCCCAATTTGACCATTTGTGTCCTTTTTAAAAGTGATGCCATTTGTACTCCTTTTGTCCTAGAATCCTGAAATTCATTACAGATGCCTTATTCGTCACGATGAACAAAAAAGTCAGCACAACCTATAGTGGCAAACCCATAGATTTGTCTGTACAACATAAATGTATCAAATGTGTTTTTTCACTACTCTTCCTAAAACTTTGGCCCAATCTTCCTCATAATTTGCACTACTTCTACAATTAAAATCCAGTCATCCTCATTTTTGGCTGGCAACATCGTCAGACCAAGCCTCACTTGTGATTGTGTTTAAACTTTGTGTTAAATCCAGAAGGACTCAAACCATGGATGACTAAAAGTAAAAAAGAAGAACTTTGTTATAATTTTTTTTAGCAGTTATTACCACATTGTTACACTGTTATTAAGTTGTTGTTACACTTTATACCAGTTATCACTACATTGTTACACTGTTATTACGTGTTTATTAAACTTTTTACTAGTTATTACCATGTTGTTACACTGTTATTAAGTTGTTGTTACACTGTTATTAAGTTGTTGGTACACTTTATAGCAGTTATTACTACATTGTTATACTATTATTACGTTGTTATTAAACTTTTTACCAGATATTACCACGTTGTAACACTCGGGGGGGCCAGGCAGTGGAAGAGTTTGTGTTGCGCTCGGGCGCTCTTGAGGGGAGGTACCACAAGAAGGCTGTCAGCAGATGACCGTAGGTGACGGGTGGGGGTGTAGGGCTGGAGGAGAGAGTTGATATAGGTTGGGGCAGTCCCGTTTACAGCCCGGAAGGTCAGCACCAGGGTCTTGAATCTGATGCGGGCCATGACGGGAAGCCAGTGGAGGGCGATGAGGAGTGGGGTGACATGACAGCGTCTGGGTAGGTTGAAAACCAGACGAGCGGCTGCATTCTGTATCCTCTGAAGGGGACGGATTGCATTTGAAGGAAGGCCGGCTAGTAGCGAGTTGCAGTAATCCATCTTTGTGAGGACAAGGGCTTGGACTAGCAGTTGGGTGGAGTGTTGACTACACTAGAGTGAATACACTACAGATATGATACATATAAACAAATAATACAAAGGATGCAATAGTACAAATGATACAGATAGCATGGAAGTACACATAACATAAGTACAGAGTGGAATGGGTATATATAGTACGTGGGGGGGGGGGGGGGGGAGGGTATATACACAGTAGTGTAAACAGTGGTGCAAAATTCACAGTAGTAAGTTTTTTAAGTTTAAAGTGCTAAAGTGGCAGAGTGCAGTGGGATTCTGGAAGGGGGGTGTGGGGTGTTGGTGGATGTCTCAAACTGAGTCCTTGGCCCTGTTGAAGAGGGCAATAGCAGAGGGGTAGAAGCTGTTCTTGTGGCGAGAGGTTTTGGTCCTGATGGACCGCAGCCTCCTGCCAGAAGGGAGCAGCTGAAGCACAGAATGTCCAGGGTGGGAGGAGTCGGCCACGATCTTCCTCACCCGTTTTAGAGACCTTGCCGTGTGCAGGTCCTCAAGGGATGGCAGGTTGCAGCCTATCACCTTCTCAGCGGCACGTATGATACGCTGCAGTCTGCTCTTGTCCTTGGCAGTGGCAGCAGCGTACCAGACAGTGATGGAGGAGGTGAGGATGGACTCGTAGAGGTGAGGATGGCAGTGTAGAATTGCACCATCATTGTCTTTGGCAGGCTGAATTTCTTCAGTTGCCGCAGGAACTGGACAAACATCTGGACAAATCAGAGTTCCTCAACCTCCAAGCCTCTGGTTACTTCATTGGTATCATAAAACAACAGTCATAAAGTCCTTATGACAATGTACTGGTTTCATTCCTAAACTTCTGTGAAACATATCTCTCAATATTTATTGTCATGTAACACAGAACTGAACTTAAAAAATATGCACAATGTGCACATTAAAATAAAGGGCAAGACTTTAAAAAATATATATATTTAAGCTTGAATTTAAAAAAAATACATACCCTTAATTGAAACAATTCAAGTATGAAGTCTCAACATATCTTATAAATTGAACTATTTAATTTAACAGTTCCCCACTTATATTCAACTCTCCCACTTTTTTGCTCAGTGGGATAATCAAGCTCTAGCTTGTCCTGACAGGATTTTAAACCTGGGCTTAAATGGAGTCAGGGCCATTCTCATACACATGTGGAGGTGCTCATTGGTGAGCCTTGAATTATTAGATGAACCTTTATTTGTCCTCCAGGGGGTGGAAATTGCAGTTCACAACATTTAGTTTTGATAATGTTCATTGTGGAGGATGCTGCCTCACAGTTGTGTGTGGTGCCTAACATGGTCAAGAGGTATAGGGCTACTTTCCTCAGACCTGGGAAAGCTGTCTCAGGGACCATTTGAAGCCAGAAAGTACAAGGGTGAGTTCATACAAACTGCTCTTTCAGGGCTACATCTACTTGGAGATCAACCAATTGAATTTGGAGAAGCCTAACATTTACCCATTTAATAATAGTATGAACAGAAAGGAGTCTGTGCATTCTGGATTAAATGCCCTATTTTCGCTGTCCACTTTTCTTTTTTTGTGAGCCATTTTCCTCATATTTTTCTTCCTCTCTGTCTCGCTCCTCAAAGTCTCTCAATCGTCCGGCTGACTGTCTGAGTGAAATCACGTGGGATGGCTTAACTCGTATGTGATTGGCCTGTGCGTTTTCCCACCCACAAAACGCAAGAAGCAATGGGAAAAATGCTTTCTGGGCCCAATGGGGATTTTATGTTGCAATACCACGAGTGACCACTGTGAAAAAGCGCCAGGCGAGCAACTCCATTGAAATCAACGGCCGCCATTTCTCTGTCTGGTTTCATGTTCGTCATCTATGTTCCGTGCCGAACGAGGAATTAAAATACAACCAGAACCGAGATGCGCGTTTAATGTCTAAACAACGTGGACATCGTTTTTCGGCTGAATACGTTCTAAAATGAAAATAACAGAATAATAGGTGAGTCAAGCACATGTCTCGTCTCTCAATGTACACGGTCTAGTTTTCTAAAGTTTTCTTTACCTCTCTCAAAAACCTTCAGGACATTTTCTGGGTTGCAATTCTCCGTTTTTAAATAGAAAATGACACGCAATCGAGTACATTTACATGTGTTCATTTAGCAGAAGCTTGTTTCCTAAACGACTTCTGCTTAGAGAGAGTTTTACAAAAGAGCATCGATCACTGTTCATAACAAAGTGATAGTCCACAAACATTGTGGGTTGACATTATGAAACATCGTGAGAAACCAAACAAGAACCATAAGAGCATTCAGCACAGCATTGCTACTGGATTGTAAACTTTGCTAATCCAATCTATAGTCTCCTAAACAAAAGTTTATTGTTAATTTGCATCAGTTGCATATTGTAAAGTAACTGATCTTATCAAATCAATTCTCAAGAATAGTTGTTTGCCAAAGTTTAAGTTTATATCACAGTGTTACATGTTTCTCTGGACAAAATAAAGCTGAGCAATAAACACCTCTCACCAAATGATCACCATTACATATGCAGAGTGGCCATCAAGACAGGCAAAATATTTCATTGATATGTAATTTTGTAACATTGAGTTCTCACTAACTTGGAGATGTTTTCTCCAGATCCCTCATTGGCCAACCATACCTGATTGTGGGTGGAGACTACACAGAGAAGAAGACTCCAGACAGACTGAACTAGAGAGACAACAGAGAGAGACTCAACAAGAGACATCTGTTCCCAAAGAGAGGATCAACCAGAAGGAGCAGTAACGGAAGAGAAACAAGCTTCTAGAGACTAGATCCAAAGCAGGATCAAGAGAGACTAGACAGAGAATAAAGAAGGTCCAGCGATATGGAGACACATCACTCTGACACCGGTGGGAAGAGCTTTTCTCCATCCAGTAACCTCAAGAAGCACATGAAGATCCACACTGGAAAGAAGCCCTACAAATGTGACCTCTGTGGTAAAACCTTTAGGCTGGCTGGTACTCTCACTCTTCACAGCAGGATCCACACTGGAGAGAAGCCCTACAGCTGTGACCTCTGTGGTAAAACCTTTAGCTGTGCTCAAACTCTGAAAATTCACAGCAGGATCCACACTGGAGAGAAGCCCTACAGCTGTGACCTCTGTGGTAAAACCTTTAGCCAGGCTGGTACTCTCACTCTTCACAGCAGGATCCACACTGGAGAGAAGCCCTACAGCTGTGACCTCTGTGGTAAAACCTTTAGCTGTGCTCAAACTCTGAAAATTCACAGCAGGATCCACACTGGAGAGAAGCCCTACAGCTGTGATCTCTGTGGTAAAACCTTTAGCCAGGCTGGTAATCTCACTCTTCACAGCAGGATCCACACTGGAGAGAAGCCCTACAGCTGTGACCTCTGTGGTAAAACCTTTAGCTGTGCTAAAACTCTGAAAATTCATAGCAGGATCCACACTGGAGAGAAGCCCTACAGCTGTGATCTCTGTGGTAAAACCTTTAGCCAGGCTGGTAATCTCACTCTTCACAGCAGGATCCACACTGGAGAGAAGCCCTACAGCTGTGACCTCTGTGGTAAAACCTTTAGGCTGGTTGGGGATTTAACTGTTCACAGCAGGGTCCACACTGGAGAGAAGCCCTACAGCTGTGACCTCTGTGGTAAAACCTTCTGTACATCAGGTAATTTGAAGTCGCATATCATGATCCACATTGGAGTGAAGTCCTACAGCTGTGACCTCTGTGGTAAAACCTTTAGCCAGGCTGGTACTCTGAACAGTCACAGCAGGATCCACACTGGAGAGAAGCCCTACAGCTGTGACCTCTGTGGTAAAACCTTCTGTACTTCAGGTAATTTGAAGTCGCATATCATGATCCACATTGGAGTGAAGTCCTACAGCTGTGACCTCTGTGGTAAAACCTTTAGCCAGGCTGGTAATCTCACTCGTCACAGCAGGATCCACACTGGAGAGAAGCCCTACAGCTGTGACCTCTGTGGTAAAACCTTCTGTACTTCAGGTAATTTGAAGTCGCATATCATGATCCACATTAAAGTGAAGTCCTACAGCTGCCCACACTGTGACTACTCATGTAAAAGAAATGACCACCTGAACAGTCACCTGCGTATACACATTAGAACAAATCTAAAGCAGTGATGTGTGGAGCCATGCTGAAGATATTAAGTGTGGGTTTTTTCCAAACGCACCATGTAAATGTACTAGCATTTCCATATTGAAGTCCTCTTCTATGAACTATCGACATACACTTGTCGTTGCTTTGGATAAAAGTACCTGGAACATTGTCATTGCTTCACACTGGTACTTCATTAGGATTCTTCTGTCAGGAGGAAACCTATTGTTATTAATTCAGAATCTTGTAGCATTGAAGTCAATGGCAGCCCTTGGATCACAGCAGAGATTGAGATTTTTGGCATGGTGAAACAATACAACATTATGAACTACTACACCCATTTTGGTCCACTTGAGACCAAAGGGGGTGCTACAGGCCACGCCCCAATTTGACCATTTGTGTCCTTTTTAAAAGTGATGCCATTTGTACTCCTTTTGTCCTAGAATCCTGAAATTCATTACAGATGCCTTATTCGTCACGATGAACAAAAAAGTCAGCACAACCTATAGTGGCAAACCCATAGATTTGTCTGTACAACATAAATGTATCAAATGTGTTTTTTTCACTACTCTTCCTAAAACTTTTGCCCAATCTTCCTCATAATTTGCACTACTTCTACAATTAAAATCCAGTCATCCTCATTTTTGGCTGGCAACATCGTCAGACCAAGCCTCACTTGTGATTGTGTTTAAACTTTGTGTTAAATCCAGAAGGACTCAAACCATGGATGACTAAAAGTAAAAAAGAAGAACTTTGTTATAATTTTTTTTAGCAGTTATTACCACATTGTTACACTGTTATTAAGTTGTTGTTACACTTTATACCAGTTATCACTACATTGTTACACTGTTATTACGTGGTTATTAAACTTTTTACTAGTTATTACCATGTTGTTACACTGTTATTAAGTTGTTGTTACACTGTTATTAAGTTGTTGGTACACTTTATAGCAGTTATTACTACATTGTTATACTATTATTACGTTGTTATTAAACTTTTTACCAGATATTACCACGTTGTAACACTTACGTTATTATTACTTTTTAAATAGTTTTAGCTGTGCTTAGTTGTCTGATGACTTTCGCAGCAATGAATCCTGATGTCAGCAAGGCCAAATCAGGGTTATTTTGTGTTTGTTACTCACTGAACCTGGAAATCAGCTTGTAAAACGCTTTTGATTGAAATCCATAAAGAGTCAATCCATGGATGACAAAAAGTTTGAAAAGACAGTAGAAAAAATAACCATTTATATAAAGATTTTAGGTTGCTATACTGTTATTAGGACTCCTCCGTCAGTTATCAATAGGATTTTTTTTATTCACAATCCTTTGTCCGTTACAGCACAGGGGGCACTACAGTCTTGGATGTTTTCACACCAAACATGCAGAATGCATTTTAATTATATATCATTTTCATAAATTGTTCTAGGAGGAATCCACCATCGCTGCTTGCAGCTATATTTATCACTTGGTTTCAGTCTGTTAGCATTCTAGGTAAATGAAAAACCTTTTGTCAAAGTGAAATCCGAATCAGAATCGGTTTTTATTCGCTATGAATGTTTACACATACAAGGAATTTACTTTGGCAGAAGCCTGCCATGGCTACTATAAACAGCGCCATCTAGAAGGTTTCAAAACATCACGAGGAGAGGAGAAAAAAAAGAAAAGCCGCCCCCAGGTTTGGGAACTGCAAAAACAAAAAACTCCTCAGCATGAGCACATAAATTGTACAACACAGAGACACATGACTTAACAGGGAATATGGGTGGCGTGCACAGAGAATATGAATACAGGAATAAATACAAATATACTAAATATTTCTGAAATTCTTTCTCTATCCTGGATGATTTGAGTGAAGTGGGTTTCCAAACTAATACTCAGTATAAGCAGACGTCATTTTTTTAAAATTATTATCAAGAACAATTTTATACCAGGTATTCTGTGTGCATCCCAGTGTTATGTTCTGGTCCAATATACACTGATCTTCATCCATTGTAAAGTAAGGACACACATTCTCTATATTTACATGCGCAAGTCAAGGGTCATGAGACTGGAAAAAAAAACTTTGTAAAAGGGTTAATTGTCCTATATACTAGATGATAGCCTGATAACAGGGCAGTTTACACATTTCATTATCTGTGATTGGCTAACCTAGCCAGTGACAGTTAGAACCATATACACTAGGCCTTGTCAGAATCAGAATCAGAATGGGGGTTATTCGCTATGCAAGATTAACAAACATAGAATTCACTTTGGCAGGAATGAGCAAACATAGAACATATATGTGGCATACTAATAAAATAAAATAATTGAATACAATGTAAAATACACTACAGATATGATACATATAAACAAATAATACAAAGGATGCAATAGTACAAATGATACAGGTAACATGGAAGTACAAATAACATAGGTAAAGAGTGGAATGGGTATATATAGTACGTGGGGGGGGGGGGATTATATACACAGTAGTGTACACAGTGGTGCAAAATTCACAGTAGTAAGTTTTTAAAGTTTAAAGTGTTGTGTGCTAAAGTGGCAGAGTGCAGTGGGATTCTGGAAGGGAGGTGTGGGGTGTTGGTGGATATCTCAAACTGAGTCATTGGCCCTGTTGAAGAGGGCAATACCAGAGGGGTAGAAGCTGTTCTTGTGGCGAGAGGTTTTGGTCCTGATGGACCGCAGCCTCCTGCCAGAAGGGAGCAGCTGAAGCATAGAATGTCCAGGGTGGGAGGAGTCTGCCGCGATCTTCCTCACCCGTTTTAGAGACCTTGCCGTGTGCAGGTCCTCAAGGGATGGCAGGTTGCAGCCTATCACCTTCTCAGCGGCACGTATGATACGCTGCAGTCTGCTCTTGTCCTTGGCAGTGGCAGCAGCGTACCAGACAATGATGGAGGAGGTGAGGATGGACTCGTAGAGGTGAGGATGGCAGTGTAGAATTGCAACCATCATTGTCTTTGGCAGGCTGAATTTCTTCAGTTGCCGCAGGAAGTACATCCTCTGCTGGGCTTTCTTTGTGAGTGAGCTCACAAAAAACTCCACTGTTTACCTGGGAGTCGTGCAGTGTGATGGGGGAGAGTGGGGCTGGGTTCTTCCATTTGTGTCCCAAATGTCCCTTGATGTCCCATGTCCTCCTCTCCAAACGAGAAGACACCAGACACAAACAGGACATAGGATACAATCTCCTTGGCCCAAAGCTCAGGGCATCTGGACAAACCAGAGTTCCTCAACCTCCAAGCCTCTGGTTACTTCATTGGTATCATAAAACAACAGTCATAAAGTCCTTATGACAATGTACTGGTTTCATTCCTAAACTTCTGTGAAACCTACCTCTCAATATTTATTGTCATGTAACACAGAACTGAACTTAAAAAATATGCACAATGTGCACATTAAAATAAAGGGCAAGACTTAAAAATATATTTAAGCTTGAATTAAAAAAAGAAAACATACCCTTAATTGAAACAATTCAAGTATGAAGTCTCAACATATCTTATAAATTGAACTATTTAACCCTCCTGTTGTGTTCGTTTGTTGTCACTACTTTTGTGTTCCCGGTCAAAAGTGACCGCCTCATTATAGCTGATTATAATTCCATAATAATACATATATTATCAACTAATGTTGTGTTTGATGTTTTAAGCAACTTAAGTTCTTGTTAATATTACAAGCTTTAAACTTCTGTTTGCCCTTTATGGTCTCTAGGCCTCATTGACCTAAGCAAATGCAACTCGTTTTTGAGTGAAAACAGCAAAATTATGGATTATTTTGAATATAACAAGTATCCAGATGACAAATATTGTTCTATCTATGATAGACGACTTTGTATAAAGATCTTACAAGGACATGATTATCATTTCAATGGACTCTGAACAGTTCCAAGCAGGATTTGATGTCATCAACCCGGGAGATGGCCTATCTCATGGGTGTCCAATCCTGGTCCTCAAGGGCCACTGTCCTGAACGTTTTAGATATTTCCTTGCTCCAGCACACCTGATTCAAATGAAAGGTCATTATCCAGGCTTCCACATAGCTTCATAACAACCAATTCATTAGAATCAGGTGTGCTGGAGCCAGAAATATTCATCTTGTTTTGGGACGGTGAGGCTGTTAGCAAAGCCGAGCCCGGTGTCTTTAGTAGACGCACAAGCGTCACGGCAATAACTGTACGATAGAATGAGTTCAGCAGATGGATGTATAGGTTAGTATAGCAGACAGGAGACTGGGAGACTGTGGGGAACAGTTACAATCAGGATTTGATGTCATCAACCCGGGAGATGGCCTATCTCACGGGTGTCCAATCCTGGTCCTCAAGGGCCACTGTCCTGAAGTTTTTAGATGTTTCCCTGCTCCAGCACACCTGATTCAAATGAAAGGTCATTATCTAGGCTTCCACATATGCAGACACAAGCTGAAGTGAATCTCCGAACCTGAACACACACACACATTCACGCTTCTCCTCTTCTTCCCCTCTCCTCTCCTCCCTCCCTCCCCTTCCTGCCTCCTCTCCTCCCTCCCCTCCCCTTCCTGTCTCCTCTACTCCCTCTCCTCTCTTCCCCTCTCTCCCCCTCTCTCCCCCTCTCTCCCTCTCTCCCCCTCTCTCCCCCTCTCCCCCTCTCCCCCTTTCCCCCTCTCTCCCTCTCTCCCTCTCTCCCCTCCCCTCCCCTCTCCTCTCCACAGGAAATGACGTACCCAGTCCTGCATGTGCGTATGAGGGAGAGGGGACCCCCCCGACTCGTAGTCCTGATGGTTGACCGTCGCTAGGCGACCCCCGACCTCCCCCTTCTCGAACACGTCGATGCCGACCTCGGGGCCGAAGTGCTGCCGCAGGAAGTGGGCGGTGGCCATCCCTCCGATCCCCGCACCAACTACAGCTGTCAGCGAAAAAAACATCACCCCTATGAAGTTATTCTTGTTTAAAAATCACACTATTTATTCATTTATCTCTTTTTGGGGGGATATAAATGATTTAAATGTTTCCCTGGTCCTCAGGGCCTCACTGTCCTGCATGTTTTAGATGTTTCCCTGGTCCTCAGGGCCCCACTGTCCTGCATGTTTTAGATGTTTCCCTGGTCCTCAGGGCCCCACTGTCCTGCATGTTTTAGATGTTTCCCTGGTTAAATATATATATTTAAGCTTGAGTAAATAAATAAAATACATACCCTTAATTGAAACAATTCAAGTATGAAGTCTCAACATATCTTATAAATTGAACTATTTAATTTAACAGTTCCCCACTTATATTCAACTCTCCCATTTTTTTGCTCAGTGGGATAATCAAGCTCTAGCTTGTCCTGACAGGATTTTAAACCTGGGCTTAAATGGAGTCAGGGCCATTCTCATACACATGTGGAGGTGCTCATTGGTGAGCCTTGAATTATTAGATGAACCTTTATTTGTCCTCCAGGGGGTGGAAATTGCAGTTCACAACATTTAGTTTTGATAATGTTCATTGTGGAGGATGCTGCCTCACAGTTGTGTGTGGTGCCTAACATGGTCAAGAGGTATAGGGCTACTTTCCTCAGACCTGGGAAAGCTGTCTCAGGGACCATTTGAAGCCAGAAAGTACAATGGTCAGTTCATACAAACTGCTCTTTCAGGGCTACATCTACTTGGAGATCAACCAATTGAATTTGGAGAAGCCTAACATTTACCCATTTAATAATAGTATGAACAGAAAGGAGTCTGTGCATTCTGGATTAAATGCCCTATTTTCGCTGTCCACTTATCTTTTTTTGTGAGCCATTTTCCTCATATTTTTCTTCCTCTCTGTCTCGCTCCTCAAAGTCTCTCAATCGTCCGGCTGACTGTCTGAGTGAAGTCACGTGGGATGGCTTAACTCGTATGTGATTGGCCTGTGCGTTTTCCCACCCACAAAACGCAAGAAGCAATGGGAAAAATGCTTTCTGGGCCCAATGGGGATTTTATGTTGCAATACCACGAGTGACCACTGTGAAAAAGCGCCAGGCGAGCAACTCCATTGAAATCAACGGCCGCCATTTCTCTGTCTGGTTTCATGTTCGTCATCTATGTTCCGTGCCGAACGAGGAATTAAAATACAACCAGAACCGAGATGCGCGTTTAATGTCTAAACAACGTGGACATCGTTTTTCGGCTGAATACGTTCTAAAATGAAAATAACAGAATAATAGGTGAGTCAAGCACATGTCTCGTCTCTCAAGGTACACGGTCTAGTTTTCTACTTAGGTAAAGTTAGAAAGATATTCACAGATTCGGACTTCCGCGATCAATAAGTAAGAGACGAAACGTTGTTCAAACACAAATTATGGCTCTTTCACATCATAATAGCATATACTACGGCCTACTAGAAAGAAAAAAATCGTTTTGTAACAGAACAAGCAATATTCCGCGCTGAATGCATAATTTTGATCTCTACGAGCAGCCAGCGCCCAGACAGATTCGCAGGGAGCGTCTGCAAAGTTTGCGTCTGCAAAGAGAGAGGCTACAAACAAAAATCAATAACTCCATTGTTACACTGTTTGTAGACACCAAAATCACTCCACACATCAACAGTTGTAGTACTGTTCATACTACAACTGCTGTTTAGCTCAATTTTAATGAATTATTTAAGGTTTTACTTAACTTTCATGAATGTGTTAGGAAATATATTAATCAATAGCTCCACTGTTATGTAATATTATCACTCCAAAATCACTCCACACATCAACAGTACCCTCTTGGTCATACTACTACTGCTGTTTTGGAGTTAACTGTTTGTGCCTAATTTACAGGAATTTCTAAACGAAAGATGTTCTGCTCAATTGTCATGAATTTGTTTGGAAATATCAATCAATAGCTCCACTGTTATGCATCATAATCACTACAAAATCAATCCACACATCAACTGTGTCCTCCTGGTCCTACTACAACTGCATTTTTGTGAATAAAAATATTTTTGGCGAAATTTTTATGATTATAATTTTGACATATTCATCATAGCTCCACTGTTAAGCATTATTATCACTCCAAAATCACTCCACATATAAACAGTCTGCTCCTGGTCATACTACTACTGCTGTTTTGAACTTAATTGGTTTTGCTTAATTTTAAGGAATTTTTGAAGCAAAATAGGATTTGCTTAATTGCCATGAATGTGTTGGCATATATCAATCAATAGCTCCACTGTTATGCAATATTATCCCTCCAAAATCACTCCACACATCAACAGTCCCCTCCTGGTCATACTACTACTGTTATTTTGTAGAGAATTGGTTGTGCTTAATTTTCATTAATTCTTAAATGAAAGAGGTTTTGCTTAACTGTCATGAATGTGTTTGGAAATATTTTAATCAATAGCTCCACTGTTATGTAATATTATCACTCCAAAATCACTCCACACATCAACAGTCCCCTGTTGGTCATACTACTACTGCTGTTTTGGAGTTAATTTGTTGTGGCCAAATTTCAGGAATTTCTAAACGAAAGTGGTTTTGCTCAATTGTCATGAATTTGTTTGGAAATATCAATCAATAGCTCCACTGTTATGCATCATAATCACTACAAAATCAATCCACACATCAACTGTATTCTCCTGGTCCTACTACAACAGCATATCTGTGAAGAAATCTTGTTTGGCGAAATTTTTATGATTATAATTTTGACATATTCATCAATAGCTCCACTGTTAAGCATTATTATCACTCCAAAATCACTCCACATATAAACAGTCAGCTCCTGGTCATACTACTACTGCTGTTGGAACTAAATTGGTTTTGCTTAATTTTAAGGAATTTTTGAAGCAAAACAGGATTAGCTTAATTGCCATTAATGTGTTTGCATATATCAATCAATAGCTCCACTGTTATGCAATATTATCACTCCAAAATCACTCCACACATCAACAGTCCCCTCCTGGTCATACTACTACTGTTCTTTTGTAGAGAATTGGTTGTGCTTAATTTTCAGGAATTCTTAAACGAAAGAGGTTTTGCTTAACCTCCTATTTCGACCATGGCCGCCGGCGGGTATTCCAAAGCTACTCTTCAGTATATCGTCTGTTAGCCAGGATTGGCTTTAAGAATGATACACATACAATACGTCTTTGGAAAGCTAAGATTCTTGTGCTTCTATTAGTGTAAACCATTTCTAAATCAATTTGCAACATAAAGTACAATCCACGTCTTTGTCAACACTCCCCCCCCCCTAAGCAATGCATCGAAAAAGGGGACCCACTCACCATTTGGATGCTGACAGTGTTCTGTGTCCAGAAAAACATCCCAAAACAATGATATAGTTACATTCCAAATCGTTCAAACTATCTAAAAATGTAAAGTTTTTAGTCCAAAACAATGTATTTCATCCAAAAAATAACCATAATCCCTTGTTGCATCATTCTGATTTAGCGAACCCAAGAGTTCATCACTTGACTTGAACTCGTTATAAATCGAGTTTCTTCCTGTGTATTTTCAATTCCATGGTCTTAAAATGTCAGTGAGACCCTTGTCTTTCGAGTGACAGCTTGTTGAGCCAATAGGATAAATACTTTCTGGTGTTGGGGCCTTCCAAGGCAACCAATGGCTGCCAAAACCGGTGCGCAAAAACACACCCACCTTGTGTTTGTTGCTATGTAAATCAGACCAATCAAACCCGATCAGAAAACTGAGTGTCACATCTTGTAGCCAATCGAATTCTGAAAAAGCTGGTATATACCTTTCCCCATCCAGGTAAACGTTCTGGAGTTGTATTTCAGTGCGTAGAGAGGGCAGTCGACTTTCGCCATTTTCGTGCGCTCACCGATATTTGTGCGTTCTTCAAGAATAGTTAGAAATTAGTTTGATTCACCGGCGAAACAAAAGCAGAAACTCAAGTATTCTGTTTCTGAAGCAATGAAAAAAGTTACAGAAGATGACTATGGACATTTATCTCACAGCGATTTATCTGAAGTAAATACAGACGCATCTGATTACGATTCGGTCGAAGAAGAAATGTTTCTGGAAGGCGAAGACATTACTCTGGACAAGTAAGTTTTGTTTTATATTTGCACTTATTTGTACAGCAGAAAACCGATATATATACTGTATATATATATATATATATATATATTTATTATGAGGTGAATTAGACTAGACTTATAATGATGGGGGAAGGGTGCTGTAGAATTCTTTGTTGTGGGTTCAGTGAGTTCACTAGTGACCCTCACCTGGGTCCCTGTAGGTCAGTGAGTTGATTTAGTACTGAAAGTTTTTCACTTACAAGAGAGAGCTTTTTTTCAGTGTGTTGAATGTAGGCCATTACACACAGTAAGTTATCTAACTGACTGTTATTTTATTTTGTCATTACAGTAAAACATCTGAAGAACCGTGTGAGCTGGATCCACCTCAACTCAGCAGCCAGCCACAAATTGAAATGTCCCAGGACAGCACGTCAAGCACATCCAGTGATGAGCCACTGAGATTTACAATTGCAAATATGTTGGATTTCTTTTTTGTTCCATAACAATTCAAAACATTCTTTTGTGCATTTATTGGGGGAAGAAATTATCTCTAAAAAGTCACTCTGATGCATCAGTCGCTCAGTTTCAGCAACAGTAATGGTGTCTCCAAATGGCACACAAGCAAAACGTCTGGACATACCCTTAGAAAAACATGTGTATGACATTCATTTTTTCTTAGTATTTCATTCAACTTTTGATATGTACCAGGTAAGGCTTCATGCCACTGTCCAGTTGTGTTTTCCAGCTAATAGATACCACTTGTAGGCCTTTTCAGGCCTGTGTTTTCCCAATAAAATCTAGACGGAAATGAAATATTTCCACTTGCTTGTGTTCCAGCTTCTATTACTCACAACCAGTAGGAATTACAAGGGTCCTGACAACAGGAGATAAAACTTCAGACTTCCACCTTTCAAAAGAGACCAACCTCATACATGTAGTCCAAATGGTTCAAGAACAGCTGTCAGTTTACTTTGGGTGTGTTTTCTAGGCGTTTTTTCTTTTTGAAAAAGTAGGTGATGTCTAACAGGTTAACTGTGTTTGTAAATATTTTAATCAATAGCTCCACTGTTATGTAATATTATCACTCCAAAATCACTCCACACATCAACAGTCCCCTCTTGGTCATACTACTACTGCTGTTTTCGAGTTAATTGGTTGTGCCAAATTTTCTGGAATTTATAAACGAAAGTGGTTTAGCTCAATTATCATGAATTTCTTTTGAAATATCAATCAATAGCTCCACTGTTATGCAATATTATCACTCCAAAATCACTCCACACATCAACAGTCCCCTCCTGGTCATACTACTACTGTTCTTTTTGAGAAAATTGGTTGTGCTTAATTTTCAGGAATTCTTAAACGAAAGATGTTTTGCTTAACTGTCATGAATGTGTTTGGAAATATTTTAATCAATAGCTTCACTGTTATGTAATATTATTACTCCAATATTACTCCACACATCAACAGTCCCCTCCTGGTCATACTACTACTGCTGTTTTGGAGTTAATTGGTTGTGCCAAATTTTCAGGAATTTCTAAACGAAAGTGATTTTGCTCAATTGTCATGAATTTGTTTGGAAGTATCAATCAATAGCTCCACTGTTATGCATCATAATCACTACAAAATCAAACCACACATCAACTGTATTCTCCTGGTCCTACTACAACTGCATTTTTGTGAATAAAAATCTTTTTGGCGAAATTTCTATGATTATAATTTTGACATATTCATCAATAGCTCCACTGTTAAGCATTATTATCACTCCAAAATCACTCCACATATAAACAGTCTGCTCCTGGTCATACTACTACTGCTGTTTTGAACTTAATTGGTTTTGCTTAATTTTAAGGAATCTTTGAAACAAAATAGGATTTGCTTAATTGCCATGAATGTGTTTGCATATAGCAATCAATATCTCCACTGTTATGCAATATTATCACTCCAAAATCACTCCACACATCAACAGTCCCCTCCTGGTCATACTACTACTGTTATTTTGTAGAGAATTGGTTGTGCTTAATTTTCATTAATTCTTAAACGAAATAGGTTTTGCTTAACTGTTTGGAAATATTTTAATCAATAGCTCCACTGTTATGTAATATTATCACTCCAAAATCACTCCACACATCAACAGTCCCCTGTTGGTCATACTACTACTGCTGTTTTGGAGTTAATTTGTTGTGGCCAAATTTCAGGAATTTCTAAACGAAAGTGGTTTTGCTCAATTGTCATGAATTTGTTTGGAAATATCAATCAATAGCTCCACTGTTATGCATCATAATCACTACAAAATCAATACACACATCAACTGTATTCTCCTGGTCCTACTACAACTGCATTTCTGTGGAAAAATTTCGTTTGGCGAAATTGTCATGATTATAATTTTGACATATTCATCAATAGCTCCACTGTTATGCATTATTATCACTCCAAAATCACTCCACATATCAACAGTCTGCTCCTGGTCATACTACTGCTGTTTTGAACAAAATTGGTTTTGCTTAATGTTAAGGAATTTTTTAAGCAAAACAGGATTTGCTTAATTGCCATGAATGTGTTTGCATATATCAATCAATAGCTCCACTATTAAGCATTATTATCACTCCAAAATCACTCCACACATCAACAGTCCCCTCCTGGCCATACTAGTACTGCTGTTTTGGAGAAAATTCGTTGTGCTTAATTTTCAGGAATTCTTGAAGCAAAACAGGATTTGCTTAATTGCCATGAATGTGTTTGCATATATCAATCAATAGCTCCACTATTAAGCATTATTATCACTCCAAAATCACTCCACATATCAACAGTCTGCTCCTGGTCATACTACGACAGCATTATTGATGAAATATGCTTGGCTTAATTTTCATGATTGTTGAGTAAAATATTAAACTCTAACATCCAAAATATTTAGATATAAATCAATAGCTCTACTGTTATGCAATATAATCAAGCCATAATAACTATACACATCAACAGTCTTACTTCTGGTCATACTACAACTGCTGTTTAGGAGAAAACATGTTTAGCTGAATTTTCATTGATACGTGCCGCTGAGAAGGTGATAGGCTGCAACCTGCCATCCCTTGAGGACCTGCACACGGCAAGGTCTCTAAAACGGGTGAGGAAGATTGCGGCCGACTCCTCCCACCCTGGACACTCAGTGCTGCAGCTGCTCCCTTCGGGCAAGAGGCTGCGGTCCATCAGGACTAAAACCTCTCGCCACAAGAATAGCTTCTACCCCTCTGCTATTGCCCTCTTCAACAGGGCCAAGGACTCAGTTTGAGACACCCCCCCCCCCCCCCCTCCAGAATCCCATTGCACTCTGCCACTTTAGCACAAAACACTTTAAACTTAAAAAACTTACAACTGTGATTTTTGCACCACTGTGTGTATACCCCCCCCCCCCCCCCCCCAACGTACCATATATATATACCCATTCCATTCTGTACCCATGTCATTTAGATTAGATTAGATTAGATGAACCTTTATTTGTCCTCCAGGAGGTGGAAATTGCAGTTCACAACAGCAGCAGGGTAAAGTACAGCACACAGAGTTGCAGGGTAATATACATAATGACAATAACATAACAATAGCAATAACAATGGCAATAGCAATAGGCGGGCACGATAAGGTTAGATATGTGGGGTGGTCAGATGGCTCAATGGTTAAGGCGTTGGCCTCATGATCGGAAGGTTGTGAGATCGAGCCCCCGCTGTGGCTATATGAATTTGTGTCCTTGGGCAAGGCACTTCACCCTACTTGCCTCAGGGAAAATGTCCCTGCACTTACTGTAAGTCGCTTTGGATAAAAGCATCTGCTAAAATGAATAAATGTAAATGTAAAAAAAATAAGAAAATAAGTAATTAAGTAGTCTGGTTAAGTAGTCCAGTGTACAAAATAGTAAGTTAAGTCGACAAGTCGACATGCAGGCAGTTATTGCACTTGAGATACAGAATTACAGTATTTTGCAAGAGTATGATAAAAAAAAAAAAAAGTTAGGTAGACATATAGACATATAGACAGTTTTGGAGAATGGAGATTTACAGCATTACAGTATTGCAAAAAGTAAGCAAGTTAAGTAGAAATATTGCACTTAGTACAGAGTATCAATATAACATGAGTATTGCACATGATTGAGGTAAGTAATAAAAGCAAAAAAATATATAATACAGATATAGATACAATAAAGAGTAATAACAGTAATACTGCATGGTGGTGAGGTAGTGAAGGTAATAGTTATAATAATGGTAAAGGTGTAGCACATGATAGTGGCTATGGACAGCAGTATTTAGTGATTATTGTTAAACAGTCTGACAGCAGCAGGAAGGAAGGACCTGCGGAATCTCTCCTTCACACACCGAGGGTGAATCAGCCTGTTGCTGAAGCTGCTCTCCAGAGCGGACAGTGAGTCCTGCAGGGGGTGTGACTCGTGGTCCAGCATGGTTGTCAGCTTTGCCAGGACTCGTCTGTCACCCACCTCCTGCACTGAGTCTAGAGGGCAGCCCAGGACTGAGCTGGACTTCTTGATGACCTTGTCCAGCTTCTTCCTTTCCCTCTCAGTGATGCCGCTGCTCCAGCAGACCACACCGTACATGATGGCAGAGGCCACCACTGAGTCATAGAAAGACTTTAGGGGTGCCCCCTGCACTCCGAAAGACCTCAGCCTCCTCAGGAAGTACAGCCGGCTCTGACCTTTCCTGTACAGTGCGTCAGTGTGGTGAGTCCAGTCCAGTTTGTGGTTCAGGTGAACACCCAGGTACTTATAGGACTCTACTCTCTCAATGTCCATTCCCTGGATGTTCACCGGTGGAGGGGGAGGTCGGTGTCTGCGGAAATCCACCACCATCTCCTTGGTCTTGCCCGCGTTGATGAGGAGGTGGTTCGGCTGACACCAGTCTACGAAGTCCTGCGTCAGTTGCCTGTACCCCGTGTCATCATCGTCACTGATCAGTCCGACGATGGCGGAGTCGTCGGAAAACTTGAGCAGGACGCAGCCTTCCGAGTTGTGTCTGAAGTCTGCAGTGAAGAGGGTGAAGAGGAAGGGCGCAAGCACCGTCCCCTGTGGGGCCCCCACACTGCAGGTCAGGAGATCAGACACACCATCCCTGGTTCTCACAAACTGGGGTCTATTTGTGAGGTAGTCCAGGGTCCAGGGTCCAGGGTCCAGAATTTGCAATTCCATGTTACCTGTATCATTTGCACTACCCACATCATTTGTATTATTTGTAACATTTGTATTCCTTGTCTATATGTATCACATCTGCAGTGTATCTTTACATTGTATTCATTTTCATTTTATTAGTAGGCCACATTTATGTTCTATGTTTGCTCATTCCTGCCAAAGTAAATTCTATGTTTGTTTATCTTGCATAGCGAATAAACCCCCATTCTGATTCTGATTCTGATTGATGGCTGATGGCAAACACATTCCTGACCATTAAGCCAAACTTCTTTACCTTCAAAAGTAAAAAAAAAAGTAAGCACAACCTATTTTCTCTACAACAGCACTAGTAGCATGACAATAGGGAGACCGTTGACGTGTGGAGTGATTTTAGCTTAGAAAATTCATGAAAATTCAGCAAAAGATACTTTATCCAAAACAGCAGTAGTAGTATGACCAGGAGCAGACTGCTCCTGTGTGGAGTAATTTTGGAGTGATGATAATGCATAACAGTGGTGTTATTGAAATATATATATATATATATTATTATTTTTTATCATGAAAATTAAGCACAACCCATTTTCTCCTAAAGAGCAGTAGTAGGATGACAATAGGGCACCTGTTGATGTGTGGAGCGATTTTGGAGTGATTATGATGCATAACAGTGCATAACAGTGCAACAGTGCAATAGTGGAGCTATTGATTGCTATATGCAAACACATTCATGGCAATTAAGCAAATCCGGTTTTGCGTCAAGAATTCATGAAAATTAAGCGAAACCTATTTTCTCCAAAAAAGCAGTTGTAGTATGACCAGGAACAGACTGCTGGTATGAGGTGTGATTTTGGAGTGATAATAATGCATAACCGTGGAGCTATTGATTCATATCTCAAAATTATAATCATGAACATTTCGCCAAACATACTTTTTACACAAAAAAGCAGTTGTAGTATGACCACGAGGACACAGTTGGTGTGTAGAGTGATTTTGGATAAAAAATATTGCATAATAGTGGAGCAATTGATTAAGATTTCCAAACACATTCATGTAAATGAAGATTTTTATTTTTTTATGAAATTATTCATTATAGTTAAGCACAACCAACTTGATCCAAAACAGCAGTTGTAGTTTGATAATAGGGACACTGTTAATGTGTGGAGTGATTTTGGAGTGATAATATTGTATAACGGTGGAGGTATTGATTGCAATATTTCCAAACACACATTTATCTTTAAAAAAATCAAGAAAATTAAGCACAACCTGTTTTCTCAAAAACAGCAGTTGTAGTATGACAATAGGGATACTGTTGATATGTGGAGTGATAATATTCCATAACAGTGGAGCTATTGATTACAGTATTTCCAAACACATTCAGGACCGTTAAGCAGAACCTCTTTTGTTTAAGAATTCCTGTAAATTAAGCACAACCAATTTTATCCAACACAGCAGTAGTAGTATGGCCAGGAGGGGACTGTTGATGTGTGGAGTGATTTTGGAGTGATAATATTGCATAACAGTGGAGCTATTGATTGATATTTCAAAAGAAATTCATGATAATTGAGCTAAACCACTTTCGTTTATAAATTCCAGAAAATTTGGCACAACCAATTAACTCGAAAACAGCAGTAGTAGTATGACCAAGAGGGGACTGTTGATGTGTGGAGTGATTTTGGAGTGATAATATTACATAACAGTGGAGCTATTGATTAAAATATTTCCAAACACAGTTAAGCAAAACCTCTTTCGTTTAAGAATTCCTGAAAATTAAGCACAACCAATTCTCTACAAAAGAACAGTAGTAGTATGACCAGGAGGGGACTGTTGATGTGTGTAGTTATTTTGGAGGGATAATATTGCATAACAGTGGAGCTATTGAGTGATATATGCAAACACATTAATGGCAATTAAGAAAATCCTGTTTTGCTTCAATAATTCCTTAAAATTAAGCAAAACCAATTATGATCAAAACAGCAGTAGTAGTATGACCAGGAGCAGACTGTTGATATGTGGAGTGATTTTGGAGTGATAATAATGCATAACAGTGGAGCTATTGATGAATATGTCAAAATTATAATCATGAAAATTTCGCAAAAACATTTTTTTTCACAGAAATGCAGTTGTAGTAGGACCAGGAGGACACAGTTGATGTGTGGATTCATTTTGTAGTGATTATTATGCATAACAGTGGAGCTATTGATTGATATTTTCAAACAAATTCATGACAATTGAGCAAAACCACTGTCGTGTATAAATTCATGAAAATTAGGCACAACCAATTAAATCCTAAACAGCAGTAGTAGTATGACCAGGAGGGGACTGTTGATGTGTGGAGTGATTTTGGAGTGATAATATTACATAACAGTGGAGCTATTGATTGATATATGCAAACACATTCATGGCAATTAAGCAAATCCGGTTTTGCTTCAAAAATTCCTTAAAATTAAGCAAAACCAATTTAGTTTAAAACAGCAGTAGTAGTATGACCAGGAGCAGACTGTTTATATGTGGAGTGATTTTGGAGTGATAATAATGCTTAACAGTGGAGCTATTGATGAATATGTCAAAATTATAATCATAAAAATTTCGCCAAACACATTTTATTCACAAAAATGCAGTTGTAGTAGGACCAGGAGGACACAGTTGATGTGTGGATTGATTTTGTAGTGATTATGATGCATAACAGTGGAGCTATTGATTGATATTTCCAAACACATTCATGGCAATTAAGCAAATCCTGTTTTGCTTAAAAAATTCCTGAAAATTAAGCAAAACCAATTTTCTCATAAACAGCAGTAGTAGCATGACCAGGAGCAGACTGCTGATGTGTGGAGTGATTATGGATTGATTATGATGCATAACAGTGGAGCTATTGATTGATATATGCAAACACATTCATGACAGTTAATCAAATCTTGTTTTGCTTTTAGAATTCCTGAAAATTAACCTAAACCAATTTTCTCCCAAAAAAACAGTAGTAGTATGACCAGGAGCAGACTGCTGATATGTGGTGTGATTTTGGAGTGATAATAATGCATAACCGTGGAGCTATTGATTCATATTTCAAAATTATAATCATGAACATTTCGTCAAACATACTTTTTACACAAAAAAGCAGTTGTAGTATGACCACGAGGACACAGTTTGTGTGTGGAGTGATTTTGGATAGAAAATATTGCATAACCGTGGAGTTATTGATTACGATTTCCCAAAACATTCATGTAAATTAATATTTTTGTGGTTTAATGAAATAATTCATTAGAATTAAGCACAACCAACTTGATCCAAAACAGCAGTTGTAGTATGATAATAGGGACACTGTTAATGTGTGGAGTGATTTTGGAGTTATAATATTGTATAACAGTGGAGCTATTGATTAATATTTCAAAACACATTCATGACAATTTAGCTAAACCTATTTTGCTTGAAAATGTTATGAAAACTAAGCACAACCAATTTTCTTTAAAACAGCTGTTGTAGTATGACCAGGAGGACACACTTGATGTGTGTCCTGATTTTGGAGTGATAATGATGCATAACAGTTGAGCTATTGATTGATATTTCCTAACACATTCATGACCATTAAGCAAAACCAGTTTTGAGTAAGAAATTCCTGAAAATTAAGCATAACCCATTTTATTCAAAACTGCAGTTGTAGTAGGACCTGGAAGAGACTGATCATATGTGGAGTGATTTTGGAGTGATAATATTGCATAGCAGTGGAGCTATTGATTAATATTTCAAAATTAAAATCTTGAAAATTATGCAAAAACTATTTTCTTCACAACAGCTGTTGTAGTATGACGAGGAGGAGACAGTTACCTTGTGGAGTGGTTTTGGGGTGATAATAATAAATAACAGTGGAGCGATTGATTAATAATTTAAAAACAAATTCCATAAAAATTAAGCAAATCAAATTTTAACCAAAAGATCTGTTGTAGTATGACCAGGCGGAGACTGGCGATGTGTGGAGGTATTTTTGAGTGATTATAATGCATAACAGTGGAGCTATTGATAAATAAATAAATACAATTATCATGAAAATTAAGCAAAACGAATTTTATTCAAAAGAGCTATTGTACTATGATCAGGAGGATACTGTTGTTGTGTGGAGTAATTTTGGAGTCTCCATATTTTATAACAGTGGAGTTATTGATTTTTGTTTGCACATCACTCTTGGAAGTGAACTTTGCAGACGCTCCCTGCGCACTCTTCGGTCGCTGGCTGCTCGTAGAAATCAATGGTATGCATCGACCGCGAAAGACGGCTTATTCTTATACAAAACCGGTTTTTCTTTTTTGTAGTGCGTAGTATATGCTATTATGATGTGAAAGATGTATCATTTATGTTTGGAGAACGTTGCGTCGCTTACCTATTGATCCCGTAAGTCCGAATCTGTGAATCTCTTTCTAACTTTACCTAAGTTAGTTTTCTAAAGTTTTCTTTACCTCTCTCAAAAACCTTTAGGACATTTTCTGGGTTGCAATTCTCCGTTTTTAAATAGAAAATGACACGCAATCGAGTACATTTACATGTGTTCATTTAGCAGAAGCTTGTTTTCTAACCGACTTCTGCTTAGAGAGAGTTTTACAAAAGAGCATCGATCACTGTTCATAACAAAGTGATAGTCCACAAACATTGTGGGTTGACATTATGAAACATCGTGAGAAACCAAACAAGAACCATAAGAGCATTCAGCACAGCATTGCTACTGGATTGTAAACTTTGCTAATCCAATCTATAGTCTCCTAAACAAAAGTTTATTGTTAATTTGCATCAGTTGCATATTGTAAAGTAACTGATCCTATAAAATCAATTCTCAAGAATAGTTGTATGCCAGAGTTTAAGTTTATATCACAGTGTTACATGTTTCTCTGGACAAAATAAAGCTGAGCAATAAACACCTCTCACCAAATGATCACCATTACATATGCAGAGTGACCATCAAGACAGGCAAAATATTTCATTGATATGTAATTTTGTAACATTGAGTTCTCACTAACTTGGAGATGTTTTCTCCAGATCCCTCATTGGCCAACCATACCTGATTGTGGGTGGAGACTACACAGAGAAGAAGACTCCAGACAGACTGAACTAGAGAGACAACAGAGAGAGACTCAACAAGAGACATCTGTTCCCAAAGAGAGGATCAACCAGAAGGAGCAGTAACGGAAGAGAAACAAGCTTCTAGAGACTAGATCCAAAGCAGGATCAAGAGAGACTAGACAGAGAATAAAGAAGGTCCAGCGATATGGAGACACATCACTCTGACACCGGTGGGAAGAGCTTTTCTCCATCCAGTAACCTCAAGAAGCACATGCAGATCCACACTGGAGAGAAGCCCTACAGCTGTGACCTCTGTGGTAAAACCTTTAGGCTGGCTGGGGATTTAACTGTTCACAGCAGGATCCACACTGGAGAGAAGCCCTACAGCTGTGACCTCTGTGGTAAAACCTTTAGCCAGGCTGGGAATTTAACTGTTCACAGCAGGATCCACACTGGAGAGAAGCCCTACAGCTGTGATCTCTGTGGTAAAACCTTTAGCTGTGCTAAAACTCTGAAAATTCACAGCAGGATCCACACTGGAGAGAAGCCCTACAGCTGTGACCTCTGTGGTAAAACCTTTAGCTGTGCTAAAACTCTGAAAATTCACAGCAGGATCCACACTGGAGAGAAACCCTACAGCTGTGATCTCTGTGGTAAAACCTTTAGCCAGGCTGGTAATCGCACTCTTCACAGCAGGATCCACACTGGAGAGAAGCCCTACAGCTGTGACCTCTGTGGTAAAACCTTTAGCCGGGCTGGGGATTTAACTGTTCACAGCAGGATCCACACTGGAGAGAAGCCCTACAGCTGTGACCTCTGTGGTAAAACCTTTAGCTGTGCTAAAACTCTGAACAGTCACAGCAGGATCCACACTGGAGAGAAGTCCTACTGCTGTGATCTCTGTGGTAAAACCTTTAGCCATGCATCTAATCTCACTCTTCACAGCAGGATCCACACTGGAGAGAAGCCCTACAGCTGTGACCTCTGTGGTAAAACCTTTAGCCGTGCATCTAATCTCACTCTTCACAGCAGGATCCACACTGGAGAGAAGCCCTACAGCTGTGACCTCTGTGGTAAAACCTTTAGCCGAGCTGGGGATTTAACTGTTCACAGCAGGATCCACACTGGAGAGAAGCCCTACAGCTGTGACCTCTGTGGTAAAACCTTTAGGCTGGCTGGGGATTTAACTGTTCACAGCAGGATCCACACTGGAGAGAAGCCCTACAGCTGTGACCTCTGTGGTAAAACCTTTAGCCAGGCTTGTCATCTCACAGATCACAGCAGGATCCACACTGGAGAGAAGCCCTACAGCTGTGACCTCTGTGGTAAAACCTTCTGTACTTCAGGTAATTTGAAGTCGCATATCATGATCCACATTGGAGTGAAGTCCTACAGCTGCCCACACTGTGACTACTCATGTAAAAGTTATAACCAACTGAAGAGTCACCTGCGTATACACATTAGAACAAATCTAAAGCAGTGATGTGTGGAGCCATGCTGAAGATATTAAGTGTGGGTTTTTTCCAAACGCACCATGTAAATGTACTAGCATTTCCATATTGAAGTCCTCTTCTATGAACTATCGACATACACTTGTCGTTGCTTTGGATAAAAGTACCTGGAACATTGTCATTGCTTCACACTGGTACTTCATTAGGATTCTTCTGTCAGGAGGAAACCTATTATTATTGTAGGAATTCCAAATCTTGTAGCATTGAAGTCAATGGCAGCCCTTGGATCACAGCAGAGATTGAGATTTTTGGCATGGTGAAACAATACAACATTATGAACTACCACACCCATTTTGGTCCACTTGAGACCAAAGGGGGTGCTACAGGCCACGCCCCAATTTGACCATTTGTGTCCTTTTTAAAAGTGATGCCATTTGTACTCCTTTTGTCCTAGAATCCTGAAATTCATTACAGATGCCTTATTCGTCACGATGAACAAAAAAGTCAGCACAACCTATAGTGGCAAACCCATAGATTTGTCTGTACAACATAAATGTATCAAATGTGTTTTTTCACTACTCTTCCTAAAACTTTGGCCCAATCTTCCTCATAATTTGCACTACTTCTACAATTAAAATCCAGTCATCCTCATTTTTGGCTGGCAACATCGTCAGACCAAGCCTCACTTGTGATTGTGTTTAAACTTTGTGTTAAATCCAGAAGGACTCAAACCATGGATGACTAAAAGTAAAAAAGAAGAACTTTGTTATAATTTTTTTTAGCAGTTATTACCACATTGTTACACTGTTATTAAGTTGTTGTTACACTTTATACCAGTTATCACTACATTGTTACACTGTTATTACGTGTTTATTAAACTTTTTACTAGTTATTACCATGTTGTTACACTGTTATTAAGTTGTTGTTACACTGTTATTAAGTTGTTGGTACACTTTATAGCAGTTATTACTACATTGTTATACTATTATTACGTTGTTATTAAACTTTTTACCAGATATTACCACGTTGTAACACTCGGGGGGGCCAGGCAGTGGAAGAGTTTGTGTTGCGCTCGGGCGCTCTTGAGGGGAGGTACCACAAGAAGGCTGTCAGCAGATGACCGTAGGTGACGGGTGGGGGTGTAGGGCTGGAGGAGAGAGTTGATATAGGTTGGGGCAGTCCCGTTTACAGCCCGGAAGGTCAGCACCAGGGTCTTGAATCTGATGCGGGCCATGACGGGAAGCCAGTGGAGGGCGATGAGGAGTGGGGTGACATGACAGCGTCTGGGTAGGTTGAAAACCAGACGAGCGGCTGCATTCTGTATCCTCTGAAGGGGACGGATTGCATTTGAAGGAAGGCCGGCTAGTAGCGAGTTGCAGTAATCCATCTTTGTGAGGACAAGGGCTTGGACTAGCAGTTGGGTGGAGTGTTGACTACACTAGAGTGAATACACTACAGATATGATACATATAAACAAATAATACAAAGGATGCAATAGTACAAATGATACAGATAGCATGGAAGTACACATAACATAAGTACAGAGTGGAATGGGTATATATAGTACGTGGGGGGGGGGGGGGGGGGGGGGGGGGGAGGGTATATACACAGTAGTGTAAACAGTGGTGCAAAATTCACAGTAGTAAGTTTTTTAAGTTTAAAGTGCTAAAGTGGCAGAGTGCAGTGGGATTCTGGAAGGGGGGTGTGGGGTGTTGGTGGATGTCTCAAACTGAGTCCTTGGCCCTGTTGAAGAGGGCAATAGCAGAGGGGTAGAAGCTGTTCTTGTGGCGAGAGGTTTTGGTCCTGATGGACCGCAGCCTCCTGCCAGAAGGGAGCAGCTGAAGCACAGATTGTCCAGGGTGGGAGGAGTCGGCCACGATCTTCCTCACCCGTTTTAGAGACCTTGCCGTGTGCAGGTCCTCAAGGGATGGCAGGTTGCAGCCTATCACCTTCTCAGCGGCACGTATGATACGCTGCAGTCTGCTCTTGTCCTTGGCAGTGGCAGCAGCGTACCAGACAGTGATGGAGGAGGTGAGGATGGACTCGTAGAGGTGAGGATGGCAGTGTAGAATTGCACCATCATTGTCTTTGGCAGGCTGAATTTCTTCAGTTGCCGCAGGAACTGGACAAACATCTGGACAAATCAGAGTTCCTCAACCTCCAAGCCTCTGGTTACTTCATTGGTATCATAAAACAACAGTCATAAAGTCCTTATGACAATGTACTGGTTTCATTCCTAAACTTCTGTGAAACATATCTCTCAATATTTATTGTCATGTAACACAGAACTGAACTTAAAAAATATGCACAATGTGCACATTAAAATAAAGGGCAAGACTTTAAAAAATATATATATTTAAGCTTGAATTAAAAAAAAATACATACCCTTAATTGAAACAATTCAAGTATGAAGTCTCAACATATCTTATAAATTGAACTATTTAATTTAACAGTTCCCCACTTATATTCAACTCTCCCACTTTTTTGCTCAGTGGGATAATTGAGCTCTAGCTTGTCCTGACAGGATTTTAAACCTGGGCTTAAATGGAGTCAGGGCCATTCTCATACACATGTGGAGGTGCTCATTGGTGAGCCTTGAATTATTAGATGAACCTTTATTTGTCCTCCAGGGGGTGGAAATTGCAGTTCACAACATTTAGTTTTGATAATGTTCATTGTGGAGGATGCTGCCTCACAGTTGTGTGTGGTGCCTAACATGGTCAAGAGGTATAGGGCTACTTTCCTCAGACCTGGGAAAGCTGTCTCAGGGACCATTTGGAGACAGAAAGTACAAGGGTGAGTTCATACAAACTGCTCTTTCAGGGCTACATCTACTTGGAGATCAACCAATTGAATTTGGAGAAGCCTAACATTTACCCATTTAATAATAGTATGAACAGAAAGGAGTCTGTGCATTCTGGATTAAATGCCCTATTTTCGCTGTCCACTTTTCTTTTTTTGTGAGCCATTTTCCTCATATTTTTCTTCCTCTCTGTCTCGCTCCTCAAAGTCTCTCAATCGTCCGGCTGACTGTCTGAGTGAAATCACGTGGGATGGCTTAACTCGTATGTGATTGGCCTGTGCGTTTTCCCACCCACAAAACGCAAGAAGCAATGGGAAAAATGCTTTCTGGGCCCAATGGGGATTTTATGTTGCAATACCACGAGTGACCACTGTGAAAAAGCGCCAGGCGAGCAACTCCATTGAAATCAACGGCCGCCATTTCTCTGTCTGGTTTCATGTTCGTCATCTATGTTCCGTGCCGAACGAGGAATTAAAATACAACCAGAACCGAGATGCGCGTTTAATGTCTAAACAACGTGGACATCGTTTTTCGGCTGAATACGTTCTAAAATGAAAATAACAGAATAATAGGTGAGTCAAGCACATGTCTCGTCTCTCAAGGTCCACGGTCTAGTTTTCTACTTAGGTAAAGTTAGAAAGATATTCACAGATTCGGACTTCCGCGATCAATAAGTAAGAGACGAAACGTTGTTCAAACACAAATTATGGCTCTTTCACATCATAATAGCATATACTACGGCCTACTAGAAAGAAAAAAATCGTTTTGTAACAGAACAAGCAATATTCCGCGCTGAATGCATAATTTTGATCTCTACGAGCAGCCAGCGCCCAGACAGATTCGCAGGGAGCGTCTGCAAAGTTTGCGTCTGCAAAGAGAGAGGCTACAAACAAAAATCAATAACTCCATTGTTACACTGTTTGTAGACACCAAAATCACTCCACACATCAACAGTTGTAGTACTGTTCATACTACAACTGCTGTTTAGCTCAATTTTAATGAATTATTTAAGGTTTTACTTAACTTTCATGAATGTGTTAGGAAATATATTAATCAATAGCTCCACTGTTATGTAATATTATCACTCCAAAATCACTCCACACATCAACAGTACCCTCTTGGTCATACTACTACTGCTGTTTTGGAGTTAACTGTTTGTGCCTCTTTCTAAACGAAAGATGTTCTGCTCAATTGTCATGAATTTGTTTGGAAATATCAATCAATAGCTCCACTGTTATGCATCATAATCACTACAAAATCAAACCACACATCAACTGTATTCTCCTGGTCCTACTACAACTGCATTTTTGTGAATAAAAATCTTTTTGGCGAAATTTTTATGATTATAATTTTGACATATTCATCATAGCTCCACTGTTAAGCATTATTATCACTCCAAAATCACTCCACATATAAACAGTCTGCTCCTGGTCATACTACTACTGCTGTTTTGAACTTAATTGGTTTTGCTTAATTTTAAGGAATTTTTGAAGCAAAATAGGATTTGCTTAATTGCCATGAATGTGTTGGCATATATCAATCAATAGCTCCACTGTTATGCAATATTATCCCTCCAAAATCACTCCACACATCAACAGTCCCCTCCTGGTCATACTACTACTGTTCTTTTGTAGAGAATTGGTTGTGCTTAATTTTCAGGAATTCTTAAACGAAAGAGGTTTTGCTTAACCTCCTATTTCGACCATGGCCGCCGGCGGGTATTCCAAAGCTACTCTTCAGTATATCGTCTGTTAGCCAGGATTGGCTTTAAGAATGATACACATACAATACGTCTTTGGAAAGCTAAGATTCTTGTGCTTCTATTAGTGTAAACCATTTCTAAATCAATTTGCAACATAAAGTACAATCCACGTCTTTGTCAACACTCCCCCCCCCTAAGCAATGCATCGAAAAAGGGGACCCACTCACCATTTGGATGCTGACAGTGTTCTGTGTCCAGAAAAACATCCCAAAACAATGATATAGTTACATTCCAAATCGTTCAAACTATCTAAAAATGTAAAGTTTTTAGTCCAAAACAATGTATTTCATCCAAAAAATAACCATAATCCCTTGTTGCATCATTCTGATTTAGCGAACCCAAGAGTTCATCACTTGACTTGAACTCGTTATAAATCGAGTTTCTTCCTGTGTATTTTCAATTCCATGGTCTTAAAATGTCAGTGAGACCCTTGTCTTTCGAGTGACAGCTTGTTGAGCCAATAGGATAAATACTTTCTGGTGTTGGGGCCTTCCAAGGCAACCAATGGCTGCCAAAACCGGTGCGCAAAAACACACCAACTACTTTGACACCATCAAACGTCAACTAAAAACCTATTTATTTGTGCAGGCTTTTGCTTAATTTGTTCTTGGTGCTGCTATGTTTTATCACTGTACTGTAATTGGCCTTCTAAATGTATGTATATTTTTAATCGATATTCATATGAAATTTTAATCTGTTGTCTGCTTCCCATTGTAAAGCGCTTTGTGACCCTGGTCTGCGAGGGGCGCTATATAAATAAAGTTTACTTACTTACTACTTACTTACTTACTTACTTACACCCACCTTGTGTTTGTTGCTATGTAAATCAGACCAATCAAACCCGATCAGAAAACTGAGTGTCACATCTTGTAGCCAATCGAATTCTGAAAAAGCTGGTATATACCTTTCCCCATCCAGGTAAACGTTCTGGAGTTGTATTTCAGTGCGTAGAGAGGGCAGTCGACTTTCGCCATTTTCGTGCGCTCACCGATATTTGTGCGTTCTTCAAGAATAGTTAGAAATTAGTTTGATTCACCGGCGAAACAAAAGCAGAAACTCAAGTATTCTGTTTCTGAAGCAATGAAAAAAGTTACAGAAGATGACTATGGACATTTATCTCACAGCGATTTATCTGAAGTAAATACAGACGCATCTGATTACGATTCGGTCGAAGAAGAAATGTTTCTGGAAGGCGAAGACATTACTCTGGACAAGTAAGTTTTGTTTTATATTTGCACTTATTTGTACAGCAGAAAACCGATATATATACTGTATATATATATATATATATATATATATATATTTATTATGAGGTGAATTAGACTAGACTTATAATGATGGGGGAAGGGTGCTGTAGAATTCTTTGTTGTGGGTTCAGTGAGTTCACTAGTGACCCTCACCTGGGTCCCTGTAGGTCAGTGAGTTGATTTAGTACTGAAAGTTTTTCACTTACAAGAGAGAGCTTTTTTTCAGTGTGTTGAATGTAGGCCATTACACACAGTAAGTTATCTAACTGACTGTTATTTTATTTTGTCATTACAGTAAAACATCTGAAGAACCGTGTGAGCTGGATCCACCTCAACTCAGCAGCCAGCCACAAATTGAAATGTCCCAGGACAGCACGTCAAGCACATCCAGTGATGAGCCACTGAGATTTACAATTGCAAATATGTTGGATTTCTTTTTTGTTCCATAACAATTCAAAACATTCTTTTGTGCATTTATTGGGGGAAGAAATTATCTCTAAAAAGTCACTCTGATGCATCAGTCGCTCAGTTTCAGCAACAGTAATGGTGAATTTGATATGGCATATGATTAATCTAAGTGTCACCTTTCATTAGAGCACTACTTTGTAACTGTACATGAAATAGGTCAAAAGTTGTAGCCTTTTTATGCTGAAAATTTGGCATGGTTACCAGAGTGTCCATTTGGTGTCTCCAAATGGCACACAAGCAAAACGTCTGGACATACCCTTAGAAAAACATGTGTATGACATTCATTTTTTCTTAGTATTTCATTCAACTTTTGATATGTACCAGGTAAGGTTCTCACAAACTGGGGTCTATTTGTGAGGTAGTCCAGGGTCCAGGGTCCAGGGTCCAGAATTTGCAATTCCATGTTACCTGTATCATTTGCACTACCCGCATCATTTGTATTATTTGTAACATTTGTATTCCTTGTCTATATGTATCACATCTGCAGTGTATCTTTACATTGTATTCATTTTCATTTTATTAGTAGGCCACATTTATGTTCTATGTTTGCTCATTCCTGCCAAAGTAAATTCTATGTTTGTTTATCTTGCATAGCGAATAAACCCCCATTCTGATTCTGATTCTGATTGATGGCTGATGGCAAACACATTCCTGACCATTAAGCCAAACCTCTTTACCTTCAAAAGTTAAAAAAAAAGTAAGCACAACCTATTTTCTCTACAACAGCACTAGTAGCATGACAATAGGGAGACCGTTGACGTGTGGAGTGATTTTAGCTTAGAAAATTCATGAAAATTCAGCAAAAGATACTTTATCCAAAACAGCAGTAGTAGTATGACCAGGAGCAGACTGCTCCTGTGTGGAGTAATTTTGGAGTGATGATAATGCATAACAGTGGTGTTATTGAAATATATATATATATATTATTATTTTTTATCATGAAAATTAAGCACAACCCATTTTCTCCTAAAGAGCAGTAGTAGGATGACAATAGGGCACCTGTTGATGTGTGGAGCGATTTTGGAGTGATTATGATGCATAACAGTGCATAACAGTGCAACAGTGCAATAGTGGAGCTATTGATTGCTATATGCAAACACATTCATGGCAATTAAGCAAATCCGGTTTTGCGTCAAGAATTCATGAAAATTAAGCGAAACCTATTTTCTCCAAAAAAGCAGTTGTAGTATGACCAGGAACAGACTGCTGGTATGAGGTGTGATTTTGGAGTGATAATAATGCATAACCGTGGAGCTATTGATTCATATCTCAAAATTATAATCATGAACATTTCGCCAAACATACTTTTTACACAAAAAAGCAGTTGTAGTATGACCACGAGGACACAGTTGGTGTGTAGAGTGATTTTGGAAAAAAAATATTGCATAATAGTGGAGCAATTGATTAAGATTTCCAAACACATTCATGTAAATGAAGATTTTTATTTTTTTATGAAATTATTCATTATAGTTAAGCACAACCAACTTGATCCAAAACAGCAGTTGTAGTTTGATAATAGGGACACTGTTAATGTGTGGAGTGATTTTGGAGTGATAATATTGTATAACGGTGGAGGTATTGATTGCAATATTTCCAAACACACATTTATCTTTAAAAAAATCAAGAAAATTAAGCACAACCTGTTTTCTCAAAAACAGCAGTTGTAGTATGACAATAGGGATACTGTTGATATGTGGAGTGATAATATTCCATAACAGTGGAGCTATTGATTACAGTATTTCCAAACACATTCAGGACCGTTAAGCAGAACCTCTTTTGTTTAAGAATTCCTGTAAATTAAGCACAACCAATTTTATCCAACACAGCAGTAGTAGTATGGCCAGGAGGGGACTGTTGATGTGTGGAGTGATTTTGGAGTGATAATATTGCATAACAGTGGAGCTATTGATTGATATTTCAAAAGAAATTCATGATAATTGAGCTAAACCACTTTCGTTTATAAATTCCAGAAAATTTGGCACAACCAATTAACTCGAAAACAGCAGTAGTAGTATGACCAAGAGGGGACTGTTGATGTGTGGAGTGATTTTGGAGTGATAATATTACATAACAGTGGAGCTATTGATTAAAATATTTCCAAACACAGTTAAGCAAAACCTCTTTCGTTTAAGAATTCCTGAAAATTAAGCACAACCAATTCTCTACAAAAGAACAGTAGTAGTATGACCAGGAGGGGACTGTTGATGTGTGTAGTTATTTTGGAGGGATAATATTGCATAACAGTGGAGCTATTGAGTGATATATGCAAACACATTAATGGCAATTAAGAAAATCCTGTTTTGCTTCAATAATTCCTTAAAATTAAGCAAAACCAATTATGATCAAAACAGCAGTAGTAGTATGACCAGGAGCAGACTGTTGATATGTGGAGTGATTTTGGAGTGATAATAATGCATAACAGTGGAGCTATTGATGAATATGTCAAAATTATAATCATGAAAATTTCGCAAAAACATTTTTTTTCACAGAAATGCAGTTGTAGTAGGACCAGGAGGACACAGTTGATGTGTGGATTCATTTTGTAGTGATTATTATGCATAACAGTGGAGCTATTGATTGATATTTTCAAACAAATTCATGACAATTGAGCAAAACCACTGTCGTGTATAAATTCATGAAAATTAGGCACAACCAATTAAATCCTAAACAGCAGTAGTAGTATGACCAGGAGGGGACTGTTGATGTGTGGAGTGATTTTGGAGTGATAATATTACATAACAGTGGAGCTATTGATTGATATATGCAAACACATTCATGGCAATTAAGCAAATCCGGTTTTGCTTCAAAAATTCCTTAAAATTAAGCAAAACCAATTTAGTTTAAAACAGCAGTAGTAGTATGACCAGGAGCAGACTGTTTATATGTGGAGTGATTTTGGAGTGATAATAATGCTTAACAGTGGAGCTATTGATGAATATGTCAAAATTATAATCATAAAAATTTCGCCAAACACATTTTATTCACAAAAATGCAGTTGTAGTAGGACCAGGAGGACACAGTTGATGTGTGGATTGATTTTGTAGTGATTATGATGCATAACAGTGGAGCTATTGATTGATATTTCCAAACACATTCATGGCAATTAAGCAAATCCTGTTTTGCTTAAAAAATTCCTGAAAATTAAGCAAAACCAATTTTCTCATAAACAGCAGTAGTAGCATGACCAGGAGCAGACTGCTGATGTGTGGAGTGATTATGGATTGATTATGATGCATAACAGTGGAGCTATTGATTGATATATGCAAACACATTCATGACAGTTAATCAAATCTTGTTTTGCTTTTAGAATTCCTGAAAATTAACCTAAACCAATTTTCTCCCAAAAAAACAGTAGTAGTATGACCAGGAGCAGACTGCTGATATGTGGTGTGATTTTGGAGTGATAATAATGCATAACCGTGGAGCTATTGATTCATATTTCAAAATTATAATCATGAACATTTCGTCAAACATACTTTTTACACAAAAAAGCAGTTGTAGTATGACCACGAGGACACAGTTTGTGTGTGGAGTGATTTTGGATTGAAAATATTGCATAACCGTGGAGTTATTGATTACGATTTCCCAAAACATTCATGTAAATTAATATTTTTGTGGTTTAATGAAATAATTCATTAGAATTAAGCACAACCAACTTGATCCAAAACAGCAGTTGTAGTATGATAATAGGGACACTGTTAATGTGTGGAGTGATTTTGGAGTTATAATATTGTATAACAGTGGAGCTATTGATTAATATTTCAAAACACATTCATGACAATTTAGCTAAACCTATTTTGCTTGAAAATGTTATGAAAACTAAGCACAACCAATTTTCTTTAAAACAGCTGTTGTAGTATGACCAGGAGGACACACTTGATGTGTGTCCTGATTTTGGAGTGATAATGATGCATAACAGTTGAGCTATTGATTGATATTTCCTAACACATTCATGACCATTAAGCAAAACCAGTTTTGAGTAAGAAATTCCTGAAAATTAAGCACAACCCATTTTATTCAAAACTGCAGTTGTAGTAGGACCTGGAAGAGACTGTTGATATGTGGAGTGATTTTGGAGTGATAATATTGCATAGCAGTGGAGCTATTGATTAATATTTCAAAATTAAAATCTTGAAAATTATGCAAAAACTATTTTCTTCACAACAGCTGTTGTAGTATGACGAGGAGGAGACAGTTACCTTGTGGAGTGGTTTTGGGGTGATAATAATAAATAACAGTGGAGCGATTGATTAATAATTTAAAAACAAATTCCATAAAAATTAAGCAAATCAAATTTTAACCAAAAGATCTGTTGTAGTATGACCAGGCGGAGACTGGCGATGTGTGGAGGTATTTTTGAGTGATTATAATGCATAACAGTGGAGCTATTGATAAATAAATAAATACAATTATCATGAAAATTAAGCAAAACGAATTTTATTCAAAAGAGCTATTGTACTATGATCAGGAGGATACTGTTGTTGTGTGGAGTAATTTTGGAGTCTCCATATTTTATAACAGTGGAGTTATTGATTTTTGTTTGCACATCACTCTTGGAAGTGAACTTTGCAGACGCTCCCTGCGCACTCTTCGGTCGCTGGCTGCTCGTAGAAATCAATGGTATGCATCGACCGCGAAAGACGGCTTATTCTTATACAAAACCGGTTTTTCTTTTTTGTAGTGCGTAGTATATGCTATTATGATGTGAAAGATGTATCATTTATGTTTGGAGAACGTTGCGTCGCTTACCTATTGATCCCGTAAGTCCGAATCTGTGAATCTCTTTCTAACTTTACCTAAGTTAGTTTTCTAAAGTTTTCTTTACCTCTCTCAAAAACCTTTAGGACATTTTCTGGGTTGCAATTCTCCGTTTTTAAATAGAAAATGACACGCAATCGAGTACATTTACATGTGTTCATTTAGCAGAAGCTTGTTTTCTAACCGACTTCTGCTTAGAGAGAGTTTTACAAAAGAGCATCGATCACTGTTCATAACAAAGTGATAGTCCACAAACATTGTGGGTTGACATTATGAAACATCGTGAGAAACCAAACAAGAACCATAAGAGCATTCAGCACAGCATTGCTACTGGATTGTAAACTTTGCTAATCCAATCTATAGTCTCCTAAACAAAAGTTTATTGTTAATTTGCATCAGTTGCATATTGTAAAGTAACTGATCCTATAAAATCAATTCTCAAGAATAGTTGTATGCCAGAGTTTAAGTTTATATCACAGTGTTACATGTTTCTCTGGACAAAATAAAGCTGAGCAATAAACACCTCTCACCAAATGATCACCATTACATATGCAGAGTGACCATCAAGACAGGCAAAATATTTCATTGATATGTAATTTTGTAACATTGAGTTCTCACTAACTTGGAGATGTTTTCTCCAGATCCCTCATTGGCCAACCATACCTGATTGTGGGTGGAGACTACACAGAGAAGAAGACTCCAGACAGACTGAACTAGAGAGACAACAGAGAGAGACTCAACAAGAGACATCTGTTCCCAAAGAGAGGATCAACCAGAAGGAGCAGTAACGGAAGAGAAACAAGCTTCTAGAGACTAGATCCAAAGCAGGATCAAGAGAGACTAGACAGAGAATAAAGAAGGTCCAGCGATATGGAGACACATCACTCTGACACCGGTGGGAAGAGCTTTTCTCCATCCAGTAACCTCAAGAAGCACATGCAGATCCACACTGGAGAGAAGCCCTACAGCTGTGACCTCTGTGGTAAAACCTTTAGGCTGGCTGGGGATTTAACTGTTCACAGCAGGATCCACACTGGAGAGAAGCCCTACAGCTGTGACCTCTGTGGTAAAACCTTTAGCCAGGCTGGGAATTTAACTGTTCACAGCAGGATCCACACTGGAGAGAAGCCCTACAGCTGTGATCTCTGTGGTAAAACCTTTAGCTGTGCTAAAACTCTGAAAATTCACAGCAGGATCCACACTGGAGAGAAGCCCTACAGCTGTGACCTCTGTGGTAAAACCTTTAGCTGTGCTAAAACTCTGAAAATTCACAGCAGGATCCACACTGGAGAGAAACCCTACAGCTGTGATCTCTGTGGTAAAACCTTTAGCCAGGCTGGTAATCGCACTCTTCACAGCAGGATCCACACTGGAGAGAAGCCCTACAGCTGTGACCTCTGTGGTAAAACCTTTAGCCGGGCTGGGGATTTAACTGTTCACAGCAGGATCCACACTGGAGAGAAGCCCTACAGCTGTGACCTCTGTGGTAAAACCTTTAGCTGTGCTAAAACTCTGAACAGTCACAGCAGGATCCACACTGGAGAGAAGTCCTACTGCTGTGATCTCTGTGGTAAAACCTTTAGCCATGCATCTAATCTCACTCTTCACAGCAGGATCCACACTGGAGAGAAGCCCTACAGCTGTGACCTCTGTGGTAAAACCTTTAGCCGTGCATCTAATCTCACTCTTCACAGCAGGATCCACACTGGAGAGAAGCCCTACAGCTGTGACCTCTGTGGTAAAACCTTTAGCCGAGCTGGGGATTTAACTGTTCACAGCAGGATCCACACTGGAGAGAAGCCCTACAGCTGTGACCTCTGTGGTAAAACCTTTAGGCTGGCTGGGGATTTAACTGTTCACAGCAGGATCCACACTGGAGAGAAGCCCTACAGCTGTGACCTCTGTGGTAAAACCTTTAGCCAGGCTTGTCATCTCACAGATCACAGCAGGATCCACACTGGAGAGAAGCCCTACAGCTGTGACCTCTGTGGTAAAACCTTCTGTACTTCAGGTAATTTGAAGTCGCATATCATGATCCACATTGGAGTGAAGTCCTACAGCTGCCCACACTGTGACTACTCATGTAAAAGTTATAACCAACTGAAGAGTCACCTGCGTATACACATTAGAACAAATCTAAAGCAGTGATGTGTGGAGCCATGCTGAAGATATTAAGTGTGGGTTTTTTCCAAACGCACCATGTAAATGTACTAGCATTTCCATATTGAAGTCCTCTTCTATGAACTATCGACATACACTTGTCGTTGCTTTGGATAAAAGTACCTGGAACATTGTCATTGCTTCACACTGGTACTTCATTAGGATTCTTCTGTCAGGAGGAAACCTATTATTATTGTAGGAATTCCAAATCTTGTAGCATTGAAGTCAATGGCAGCCCTTGGATCACAGCAGAGATTGAGATTTTTGGCATGGTGAAACAATACAACATTATGAACTACCACACCCATTTTGGTCCACTTGAGACCAAAGGGGGTGCTACAGGCCACGCCCCAATTTGACCATTTGTGTCCTTTTTAAAAGTGATGCCATTTGTACTCCTTTTGTCCTAGAATCCTGAAATTCATTACAGATGCCTTATTCGTCACGATGAACAAAAAAGTCAGCACAACCTATAGTGGCAAACCCATAGATTTGTCTGTACAACATAAATGTATCAAATGTGTTTTTTCACTACTCTTCCTAAAACTTTGGCCCAATCTTCCTCATAATTTGCACTACTTCTACAATTAAAATCCAGTCATCCTCATTTTTGGCTGGCAACATCGTCAGACCAAGCCTCACTTGTGATTGTGTTTAAACTTTGTGTTAAATCCAGAAGGACTCAAACCATGGATGACTAAAAGTAAAAAAGAAGAACTTTGTTATAATTTTTTTTAGCAGTTATTACCACATTGTTACACTGTTATTAAGTTGTTGTTACACTTTATACCAGTTATCACTACATTGTTACACTGTTATTACGTGTTTATTAAACTTTTTACTAGTTATTACCATGTTGTTACACTGTTATTAAGTTGTTGTTACACTGTTATTAAGTTGTTGGTACACTTTATAGCAGTTATTACTACATTGTTATACTATTATTACGTTGTTATTAAACTTTTTACCAGATATTACCACGTTGTAACACTCGGGGGGGCCAGGCAGTGGAAGAGTTTGTGTTGCGCTCGGGCGCTCTTGAGGGGAGGTACCACAAGAAGGCTGTCAGCAGATGACCGTAGGTGACGGGTGGGGGTGTAGGGCTGGAGGAGAGAGTTGATATAGGTTGGGGCAGTCCCGTTTACAGCCCGGAAGGTCAGCACCAGGGTCTTGAATCTGATGCGGGCCATGACGGGAAGCCAGTGGAGGGCGATGAGGAGTGGGGTGACATGACAGCGTCTGGGTAGGTTGAAAACCAGACGAGCGGCTGCATTCTGTATCCTCTGAAGGGGACGGATTGCATTTGAAGGAAGGCCGGCTAGTAGCGAGTTGCAGTAATCCATCTTTGTGAGGACAAGGGCTTGGACTAGCAGTTGGGTGGAGTGTTGACTACACTAGAGTGAATACACTACAGATATGATACATATAAACAAATAATACAAAGGATGCAATAGTACAAATGATACAGATAGCATGGAAGTACACATAACATAAGTACAGAGTGGAATGGGTATATATAGTACGTGGGGGGGGGGAGGGTATATACACAGTAGTGTAAACAGTGGTGCAAAATTCACAGTAGTAAGTTTTTTAAGTTTAAAGTGCTAAAGTGGCAGAGTGCAGTGGGATTCTGGAAGGGGGGTGTGGGGTGTTGGTGGATGTCTCAAACTGAGTCCTTGGCCCGGTTGAAGAGGGCAATAGCAGAGGGGTAGAAGCTATTCTTGTGGCGAGAGGTTTTGGTCCTGATGGACCGCAGCCTCCTGCTAGAAGGGAGCAGCTGAAGCAGAGTGTGTCCAGGGTGGGAGGAGTCGGCCACGATCTTCCTCACCCGTTTTAGAGACCTTGCCGTGTGCAGGTCCTCAAGGGATGGCAGGTTGCAGCCTATCACCTTCTCAGCGGCACGTATGATACGCTGCAGTCTGCTCTTGTCCTTGGCAGTGGCAGCAGCGTACCAGACAGTGATGGAGGAGGTGAGGATGGACTCGTAGAGGTGAGGATGGCAGTGTAGAATTGCACCATCATTGTCTTTGGCAGGCTGAATTTCTTCAGTTGCCGCAGGAACTGGACAAACATCTGGACAAATCAGAGTTCCTCAACCTCCAAGCCTCTGGTTACTTCATTGGTATCATAAAACAACAGTCATAAAGTCCTTATGACAATGTACTGGTTTCATTCCTAAACTTCTGTGAAACATATCTCTCAATATTTATTGTCATGTAACACAGAACTGAACTTAAAAAATATGCACAATGTGCACATTAAAATAAAGGGCAAGACTTTAAAAAATATATATATATTTAAGCTTGAATTTAAAAAAAATACATACCCTTAATTGAAACAATTCAAGTATGAAGTCTCAACATATCTTATAAATTGAACTATTTAATTTAACAGTTCCCCACTTATATTCAACTCTCCCACTTTTTTGCTCAGTGGGATAATTGAGCTCTAGTTTGTCCTGACAGGATTTTAAACCTGGGCTTAAATGGAGTCAGGGCCATTCTCATACACATGTGGAGGTGCTCATTGGTGAGCCTTGAATTATTAGATGAACCTTTATTTGTCCTCCAGGGGGTGGAAATTGCAGTTCACAACATTTAGTTTTGATAATGTTCATTGTGGAGGATGCTGCCTCACAGTTGTGTGTGGTGCCTAACATGGTCAAGAGGTATAGGGCTACTTTCCTCAGACCTGGGAAAGCTGTCTCAGGGACCATTTGAAGCCAGAAAGTACAATGGTCAGTTCATACAAACTGCTCTTTCAGGGCTACATCTACTTGGAGATCAACCAATTGAATTTGGAGAAGCCTAACATTTACCCATTTAATAATAGTATGAACAGAAAGGAGTCTGTGCATTCTGGATTAAATGCCCTATTTTCGCTGTCCACTTTTCTTTTTTTGTGAGCCATTTTCCTCATATTTTTCTTCCTCTCTGTCTCGCTCCTCAAAGTCTCTCAATCGTCCGGCTGACTGTCTGAGTGAAATCACGTGGGATGGCTTAACTCGTATGTGATTGGCCTGTGCGTTTTCCCACCCACAAAACGCAAGAAGCAATGGGAAAAATGCTTTCTGGGCCCAATGGGGATTTTATGTTGCAATACCACGAGTGACCACTGTGAAAAAGCGCCAGGCGAGCAACTCCATTGAAATCAACGGCCGCCATTTCTCTGTCTGGTTTCATGTTCGTCATCTATGTTCCGTGCCGAACGAGGAATTAAAATACAACCAGAACCGAGATGCGCGTTTAATGTCTAAACAACGTGGACATCGTTTTTCGGCTGAATACGTTCTAAAATGAAAATAACAGAATAATAGGTGAGTCAAGCACATGTCTCGTCTCTCAAGGTACACGGTCTAGTTTTCTAAAGTTTTCTTTACCTCTCTCAAAAACCTTCAGGACATTTTCTGGGTTGCAATTCTCCGTTTTTAAATAGAAAATTACACGCAATCGAGTACATTTACATGTGTTCATTTAGCAGAAGCTTGTTTCCTAACCGACTTCTGCTTAGAGAGAGTTTTACAAAAGAGCATCGATCACTGTTCATAACAAAGTGATAGTCCACAAACATTGTGGGTTGACATTATGAAACATCGTGAGAAACCAAACAAGAACCATAAGAGCATTCAGCACAGCATTGCTACTGGATTGTAAACTTTGCTAATCCAATCTATAGTCTCCTAAACAAAAGTTTATTGTTAATTTGCATCAGTTGCATATTGTAAAGTAACTGATCTTATCAAATCAATTCTCAAGAATAGTTGTATGCCAGAGTTTAAGTTTATATCACAGTGTTACATGTTTCTCTGGACAAAATAAAGCTGAGCAATAAACACCTCTCACCAAATGATCACCATTACATATGCAGAGTGGCCATCAAGACAGGCAAAATATTTCATTGATATGTAATTTTGTAACATTGAGTTCTCACTAACTTGGAGATGTTTTCTCCAGATCCCTCATTGGCCAACCATACCTGATTGTGGGTGGAGACTACACAGAGAAGAAGACTCCAGACAGACTGAACTAGAGAGACAACAGAGAGAGACTCAACAAGAGACATCTGTTCCCAAAGAGAGGATCAACCAGAAGGAGCAGTAACGGAAGAGAAACAAGCTTCTAGAGACTAGATCCAAAGCAGGATCAAGAGAGACTAGACAGAGAATAAAGAAGGTCCAGCGATATGGAGACACATCACTCTGACACCGGTGGGAAGAGCTTTTCTCCATCCAGTAACCTCAAGAAGCACATGAAGATCCACACTGGAGAGAAGCCCTACAGCTGTGACCTCTGTGGTAAAACCTTTAGGCTGGCTGGGGATTTAACTGTTCACAGCAGGATCCACACTGGAGAGAAGCCCTACAGCTGTGACCTCTGTGGTAAAACCTTTAACCAGGCTGGTAATCTCACTCTTCACAGCAGGATCCACACTGGAGAGAAGCCCTACAGCTGTGACCTCTGTGGTAAAACCTTTAGCTGTGCTAAAACTCTGAAAATTCACAGCAGGATCCACACTGGAGAGAAGCCCTACAGCTGTGATCTCTGTGGTAAAACCTTTAGCCAGGCTGGTAATCTCACTCTTCACAGCAGGATCCACACTGGAGAGAAGCCCTACAGCTGTGACCTCTGTGGTAAAACCTTTAGCTGTGCTCAAACTCTGAAAATTCACAGCAGGATCCACACTGGAGAGAAGCCCTACAGCTGTGACCTCTGTGGTAAAACCTTTAGCTGTGCTCAAACTCTGAAAATTCACAGCAGGATCCACACTGGAGAGAAGCCCTATAGCTGTGACCTCTGTGGTAAAACCTTCTGTACATCAGGTAATTTGAAGTCGCATATCATGATCCACATTGGAGTGAAGTCCTACAGCTGTGACCTCTGTGGTAAAACCTTTAGCCAGGCTGGTACTCTGAACAGTCACAGCTGGATCCACACTGGAGAGAAGCCCTACAGCTGTGACATCTGTGGTAAAACCTTTAGCCAGGCTGGTACTCTGAACAGTCACAGCTGGATCCACACTGGAGAGAAGCCCTACAGCTGTGACATCTGTGGTAAAACCTTTAGCCGGGCTGGTAATCTCACTCTTCACAGCAGGATCCACACTGGAGAGAAGCCCTACAGCTGTGACCTCTGTGGTAAAACCTTTAGGCTGGCTTGGGATTTAACTGTTCACAGCAGGATCCACACTGGAGAGAAGCCCTACAGCTGTGACCTCTGTGGTAAAACCTTCTGTACATCAGGTAATTTGAAGTCGCATATCATGATCCACATTGGAGTGAAGTCCTACAGCTGCCCACACTGTGACTACTCATGTAAAAGAAATGACCACCTGAACAGTCACCTGCGTATACACATTAGAACAAATCTAAAGCAGTGATGTGTGGCGCCACACTGAAGATATTTAGTGTGGGGTTTTTTCCAAACGCACCATGTAAATGTACTAGCATTTCCATATTGAAGTCCTCTTCTATGAACTATCGACATACACTTGTCGTTGCTTTGGATAAAAGTACCTGGAACATTGTCATTGCTTCACACTGGTACTTCATTAGGATTCTTCTGTCAGGAGGAAACCTATTGTTATTAATTCAGAATCTTGTAGCATTGAAGTCAATGGCAGCCCTTGGATCACAGCAGAGATTGAGATTTTTGGCATGGTGAAACAATACAACATTATGAACTACCACACCCATTTTGGTCCACTTGAGACCAAAGGGGGTGCTACAGGCCACGCCCCAATTTGACAATTTGTGTCCTTTTTAAAAGTGATGCCATTTGTACTCCTTTTGTCCTAGAATCCTGAAATTCATTACAGATGCCTTATTCGTCACGATGAACAAAAAAGTCAGCACAACCTATAGTGGCAAACCCATAGATTTGTCTGTACAACATAAATGTATCAAATGTGTTTTTTCACTACTCTTCCTAAAACTTTTGCCCAATCTTCCTCATAATTTGCACTACTTCTACAATTAAAATCCAGTCATCCTCATTTTTGGCTGGCAGCATCGTCAGACCAAGCCTCACTTGTGATTGTGTTTAAACTTTGTGTTAAATCCAGAAGGACTCAAACCATGGATGACTAAAAGTAAAAAAGAAGAACTTCGTTATAATTTTTTTACCAGTTATTACCATATTGTTACACTGTTATTAGGTTGTTGTTACACTTTATACCAGTTATCACTACATTGTTACACTGTTATTACGTGGTTATTAAACTTTTTACTAGTTATTACCATGTTGTTACACTGTTATTAAGTTGTTGTTACACTGTTATTAAGTTGTTGGTACACTTTATAGCAGTTATTACTACATTGTTATACTATTATTACGTTGTTATTAAACTTTTTACCAGATATTACCACGTTGTAACACTTACGTTATTATTACTTTTTAAATAGTTTTAGCTGTGCTTAGTTGTCTGATGACTTTCGCAGCAATGAATCCTGATGTCAGCAAGGCCAAATCAGGGTTATTTTGTGTTTGTTACTCACTGAACCTGGAAATCAGCTTGTAAAACGCTTTTGATTGAAATCCATAAAGAGTCAATCCATGGATGACAAAAAGTTTGAAAAGACAGTAGAAAAAATAAACATTTATATAAAGATTTTAGGTTGCTATACTGTTATTAGGACTCCTCCGTCAGTTATCAATAGGATTTTTAATGTTCACAATCCTTTGTCCGTTACAGCACAGGGGGCACTACAGTCTTGGATGTTTTCACACCAAACATGCAGATTGCATTTTAATTATATATCATTTTCATAAATTGTTCTAGGAGGAATCCACCATCGCTGCTTGCAGCTATATTTATCACTTGGTTTCAGTCTGTTCGCATTGTAGGTAAATGAAAAACCTTTTGTCAAAGTGAAATCCGAATCAGAATCGGTTTTTATTCGCTATGAATGTTTACACATACAAGGAATTTACTTTGGCAGAAGCCTGCCATGGCTACTATAAACAGCGCCATCTAGAAGGTTTCAAAACATCACATGAGGAGAGGAGAAAAAAAAGAAAAGCCGCCCCCAGGTTTGGGAACTGCAAAAACAAAAAACTCCTCAGCATGAGCACATAAATTGTACAACACAGAGACACATGACTTAACAGGGAATATGGGTGGCGTGCACAGAGAATATGAATACAGGAATAAATACAAATATACTAAATATTTCTGAAATTCTTTCTCTATCCTGGATGATTTGAGTGAAGTGGGTTTCCAAACTAATACTCAGTATAAGCAGACGTCATTTTTTTAAAATTATTATCAAGAACAATTTTATACCAGGTATTCTGTGTGCATCCCAGTGTTATGTTCTGGTCCAATATACACTGATCTTCATCCATTGTAAAGTAAGGACACACATTCTCTATATTTACATGCGCAAGTCAAGGGTCATGAGACTGGAAAAAAAAACTTTGTAAAAGGGTTAATTGTCCTATATACTAGATGATAGCCTGATAACAGGGCAGTTTACACATTTCATTATCTGTGATTGGCTAACCTAGCCAGTGACAGTTAGAACCATATACACTAGGCCTTGTCAGAATCAGAATCAGAATGGGGGTTATTCGCTATGCAAGATTAACAAACATAGAATTCACTTTGGCAGGAATGAGCAAACATAGAACATATATGTGGCATACTAATAAAATAAAATAATTGAATACAATGTAAAATACACTACAGATATGATACATATAAACAAATAATACAAAGGATGCAATAGTACAAATGATACAGGTAACATGGAAGTACAAATAACATAGGTACAGAGTGGAATGGGTATATATAGTACGTGGGGGGGGGGGGGGATTATATACACAATACTGTACACAGTGGTGCAAAATTCACAGTAGTAAGTTTTTAAAGTTTAAAGTGTTGTGTGCTAAAGTGGCAGAGTGCAGTGGGATTCTGGAAGGGGGGTGTGGGGTGTTGGTGGATGTCTCAAACTGAGTCCTTGGCCCTGTTGAAGAGGGCAATAGCAGAGGGGTAGAAGCTGTTCTTGTGGCGAGAGGTTTTGGTCCTGATCGACCGCAGCCTCCTGCCAGAAGGGAGCAGCTGAAGCACAGAATGTCCAGGGTGGGAGGAGTCGGCCGCGATCTTCCTCACCCGTTTTAGAGACCTTGCCGTGTGCAGGTCCTCAAGGGATGGCAGGTTGCAGCCTATCACCTTCTCAGCGGCACGTATGATACGCTGCAGTCTGCTCTTGTCCTTGGCAGTGGCAGCAGCGTACCAGACAATGATGGAGGAGGTGAGGATGGACTCGTAGAGGTGAGGATGGCAGTGTAGAATTGCACCATCATTGTCTTTGGCAGGCTGAATTTCTTCAGTTGCCGCAGGAAGTACATCCTCTGCTGGGCTTTCTTTGTGAGTGAGCTCACAAAAAACTCCACTGTTTACCTGGGAGTCGTGCAGTGTGATGGGGGAGAGTGGGGCTGGGTTCTTCCATTTGTGTCCCAAATGTCCCTTGATGTCCCATGTCCTCCTCTCCAAACGAGAAGACACCAGACACAAACAGGACATAGGATACAATCTCCTTGGCCCAAAGCTCAGGGCATCTGGACAAACCAGAGTTCCTCAACCTCCAAGCCTCTGGTTACTTCATTGGTATCATAAAACAACAGTCATAAAGTCCTTATGACAATGTACTGGTTTCATTCCTAAACTTCTGTGAAACCTATAATCTTCTCAGACAAATAGCAGCACAAATATATTTTCCTTTGTTCTGTATGGCTGCAGTGGAGTCAGTATAAGTTGAGTGCTCTAAAACCTTCAAGAAATAGTTTACATTTATTTTTAATAAGTACGTCATCCTGCACGAGTCCTCTGACACAGCCGAGGTGGACGCCAAGCAGGAGGAGGACGACGACGGCCTGGACGAGTAGCCCCGCCCACCCAGCAGGGGGCATTCTGGGTAAAGGAGGCTGTCCACCAGTAGGCTGCCTCCCAAACCAGGAGTGGGTCAGCGACCTGAACTGGTTTGGGGTCAGGCAGCGTTCAGAATGAATGCTCCTAAGCAGAAGGTGTAAGGTCTGTTTGCATTGTATAATGTGTTCTTATAAAACACACTGCATTTCCCTGCTATTGAAACCGTCAAAAAGTGTTCTAAAGGCCAGAAAAGTCTCTCCAACGTCTTATTTTCTATGGTGACGTCACAGCTGTGTGCGTACACTCCCAAGCGCGGTCCCGCTGTGTCTCGGGAACACTGTTCACCCACTCTATTGCAAGTCTGTTGTTTTTGTTATGTTTATTAAATTGTAAATAGTTCATTTTCAGTAAAATCAGTAAAAATACTGTTTTAGCAATTGAGAAAAACTGTAATACATCCATGGTTCGTACTCAACTCTAAAGTGAGACACTGACATCTAGTGTCCAAACTACCAAGTGAAACTAGAGTTTTCTATAATTTAGATAATTTCCCATATGTTTAGGCTTGTTAAAAACATCTTATGATATACTTTTGAAATATATATTTTTCAGGCCAGTTACTGGGCGAGTTATCAGCTGGACTGGAGTTCTTGACTTTTCGCTGTCTCTCCCAGATCCTAGTCAAAGCTCATGTGAGCCACACTTAGTAATCACATCTGTAATCACATCTGTAATCACATCTGTAATCACATCTGTAATCACATCTGTAATCACATCTGTAATCACATCTGTAATCACATCTGTAATCACATCTGTAATCCCAGTGAGAGACACAAGGGGTCAGAGGTCACATACTTCAAACAGAGCAGATGCTTGCCTGACTGGCAGTGAGAGAGAGGGGGGGGGGGGGGGGGGGGGGGGGAGGACAGGGGTGTGAAGAAGAGGGAGGTGGGAAGGAGAAGAGGGGAGGCAGTGGAGGGGGTCTGACTGGTTGGCTGTCAGGCTGGCCATAGCAGGAGAAGAGGGTGTTTGTGTGAGAATCGTTTGTACACAATGACAAAGCTCGTATTTCTCACTATCTTTGACAAACATGAAGCATGAAGCCACAACGACAGTGTGAATCTGCAGTGTGTTGAAACAGGTTTGATCTCAAAATAAACCTTTAGAACCACGGAAAGGTTGAACATGATTAATGCTGTGTGGTGTCATTTTGCTAGTGTCATTTTTACTACTGTAGGTCACGAGTGTAAGTGTGTGGTCCTCTGACATTCTGTCATAGTAGATTTGTTTACACATTGTGGTTTGATATCATGAAGATTTGTGGTTCCAGGACTTAGGAGGATTGTTGTGAATGTGTATTGCCAGAACAAATGAAACCATACTCTAGAGATTAATTGATCTCCCACAGGTGCAAAACTGAAAGTTTCTTGCGGCCCTCTAGGTAGTCCAAGTATGGGCCCTATGGTTAAGAATCACTGGCCTAGAGGTCATTCCTCCACCTCTCCCTCTGCCCCATCCTTTTCTCTCCCCCCCACCCCTCCTCCCACTATTCATTTATAATTATCTTAATTGATAAATAAATGCACAGTAATTGCTTCACACTCCTTCATATATTCGTTAATGTATTGATCTATTTGTGCTTTCATCCATCCGTCCAATGAGGTCATCTGGATGAGAAGATGATTCAGAAACCTGATCCTCCATCTTATTTCCTCTTCGTGCTCTTTCTTCTCCTCCTCCCATCCTCCCACCTCCCCCCCTCCTTCCCCGCCCCTCACCTCCTGTTTGCTCCTCCTCCTCCCATCCTCCCCCCTCCCCCCTCCTTCCCAGCCCCTCACCTCCTGTTTACTCCTCCTCCTCCCATCCTCCCCCCTCCCCCCTCCTTCCCCGCCCCTCACCTCCTGTTTGCTCCTCCTCCTCCCATCCTCCCCCCTCCCCCCTCCTTCCCCGCCCCTCACCTCCTGTTTGCTCCTCCTCCTCCCATCCTCCCCCTCCCCCCTCCTTCCCCGCCCCTCACCTCCTGTTTGCTCCTCCTCCTCCCATCCTCCTGTCTCTCCCCTCCTTCCCCGCCCCTCACCTCCTGTTTTCTCCTCATCCCTCCCCCAGGTGGTGGACTGTTCTCAGCTTGTCTAACACGTGTTAGCATCAGGCAGGGCAGCCCTGCTGGGTGGGACTCAGGACACAAGGACACACACACACAGGGACACACACACGCAAGGACCAAACACACACGAGGAACCACACACACGAGGAAACACACACACACACAAGGACACACACACACACAGGGACACACACACGCAAGGACACACACACACGAGGACACGCACACACACACACAAGGACACACACACACACACAGGGACACACACACGCAAGGACACACACACACAGGGACACACACACACAGGGACCAAACACACACGAGGAACCACACACACGAGGAAACACACACACACACACACAAGGACACACACACACACAGGGACACACACACGCAAGGACACACACACACGAGGACACGCACACACACACACAAGGACACACACACACACAGGGACACACACACGCAAGGACACACACACACGAGGACACACACACACGAGGAAACACACCCACACAAGGACACACACACACGAGGAAACACACGCACACACGAGTACACACACACACAAGGACACACACACACAGAGACACACACACGCAAAAACACACACACGAAAGCACACACACACACGAGGACACACACACACACGAGGACACATACACACACAAAGACACACACACATTATGGTTTAAACAGGAAGTGTTCATCATAGATTCTAAGAGAAGCTCCATTTTCCACTACATCTGCGAGCACTTTCCCCTCACAGATTGTGCGTCTGTGTGTGTGTGTGTGTCTGTGAGATAAAGACACTGAGATTACTTCTCGATACTGAGAGTGATGTGGGCCTTGATGACCAGCTGTTCTTGAGCGAAGGCTTGTTTCTACAGAAACAGTGGTGTTGTTTTCTAGACCTACTTTAAAACAGAAGAACGAATCAACAGAATACTGAAGACTAGCTGAGACCGAATCACCAGAATACTGAAGACTAGCTGAGACCGAATCACCAGAAGACTAAAGACTAGCTGAGACCAAATCACCAGAAGACTGAAGACTAGCTGAGACCGAATCACCAGAATACTGAAGACTAGCTGAGACCGAATCACCAGAAGACTAAAGACTAGCTGAGACCAAATCACCAGAAGACTGAAGACTAGCTGAGACCGAATCACCAGAATACTGAAGACTAGCTGAGACCGAATCACCAGAATACTGAAGACTAGCTGAGACCGAATCACCAGTACACTGAATCACCAGAAGACCGAAGACTAGCTGAGACCGAATCACCAGAATACTGAAGACTAGCTGAGACCGAATCACCAGTACACTGAATCACCAGAAGACCGAAGACTAGCTGAGACCGAATCACCAGAATACTGAAGACTAGCTGAGACCGAATCACCAGAATACCGAAGACTAGCTGAGACCGAATCGCCAGAATACTGAAGACTAGCTGAGACCGAATCACCAGATCACTGAAGACTAGCTGAGACCGAATCACCAGAATACTGAAGACTAGCTGAGACCGAATCACCAGAATACTGAAGACTAGCTGAGACCGAATCACCAGTACACTGAAGACTAGCTGAGACCGAATCACCAGAAGACCGAAGACTAGCTGAGACCGAATCACCAGAACACTGAAGACTAGCTGAGACCGAATCACCAGAACACTGAAGACTAGCTGAGACCGAATCACCAGAAGACCGAAGACTAGCTGAGACTGAATCACCAGAACACTGAAGACTAGCTGAGACTGAATCACCAGAACACTGAAGACTAGCTGAGACCGAATCACCAGAATACTGAAGACTAGCTGAGACCGAATCACCAGAACACTGAAGACTAGCTGAGACCGAATCACCAGAAGACCGAAGACTAGCTGAGACTGAATCACCAGAACACTGAAGACTAGCTGAGACTGAATCACCAGAACACCGAATCACCAGAACACTGAAGACTAGCTGAGACTGGTGTAATTCCTTAGTTTAGCCAGTAAGTGGCGGTATATGCTGGCAAATTACCCCAGGAAGTGTGGGTCTTGTGCCAGACTGCAGCTATTTATACATGAATATATTCAAACATATTTCTTTTCATATAAAATTGTTACACCATGAAGTGTTTGCACCATTTGACCGTGGCAGTAGAATCTTCCGTAATGTATTTCATTCAGCAGACGCTTTTATCCGAAGAGAGTGAATAAATGCTAAATTATTACACATATTTCACGAGTGTGTTGTAAATTTGTGTGTGTAAATGTGCATTGTCAGTTGCCATAGTGATGGTGGGATCAGTAGTGGTTGACTGAGCATGGTGTTTGTGTGCGAGTGAGTTAGTGTGTGTGTGTGTGTGTGTCAGAGGGGGGGTACTATCAGGGCCATATGGTCCACTTATGGCATTCAAACGGTCACCTGCTGTTGCCACGGCGAGGTGACCCTCTAAAAGGAGATGGGACGATGTTTCCTTGTGAAGGCTAAAGGCATGCTGGGAACACACTTATATACTGCTGGGTTGGGAGGGGGGCTGCTTCTAGAAATATCTGGCTCTTTCTCTCTCCTTCTCTCTCTCCTTCTCTCTCTCTTCTTCCTTCTCTCTCTCTCAAACAGACAAACAGAATAGAGAGAGTAGGAGAGAGAGAGAGAGACGATCAGGGAAGACGATCAGAGAAGTGCTGTAGTCATCATGAAGATCTATACGATTATACATAATCCTCCACAAAATGCCTTTAATCCCCCATTTTAATCCAATTACTGTTCTCTCTTTCCTTCTCTCTCTCTCTCTGTCTCTCTCTCTTCACCTCTCTTCCAGTCTCTCTCTCTCTCTCTTCCAGTCTCTCTCTCTCTTCATCTCTCTTCCAGTCTCTCTCTCTCTTCACCTCTCTTCCAGTCTCTCTCTCTCTTCACCTCTTCCAGTCTCTCTCTCTCTCTCTGTCTCTCTCTCTTCATCTCTCTTCCAGTCTCTCTCTCTCTCTCTTCACCTCTCTTCCAGTCTCTCTCTCTCTTCACCTCTCTTCCAGTCTCTCTCTCTCTTCATCTCTCTTCCAGTCTTTCTCTTTGTCTCTCTCTCTCTCCGTTCCCCTTTTAATCTCCTTGTTTTGTTCTCTTCTCTTTGTTATTCCTTCACATCCCTACATTCTTTCATCTGTGTACTAATATTCCTTTTGATTTTCCACAGAAAATCCTTCTTTCCTTCCCTCCCTCCCTCCCTCCCTTCCTTCCTTCCTTCCTCCCTTCCTCCCTTCTTTCCTTCCTTCCCTCTTCCTTCCTTCCTTCCCTCCCTCTTCCTTCCCTCCCTCCCTCCCTCCCTCCCTCCCTCTTCCTTCCTTTTTTCCTTCCTCCCTCCCTCATCCTTCCCTCTTCCTTCCCTCCCTCTTCCTTCCCTCTTCCTTCCCTCCTTCTTCCTTCCTTCCTTCCTTCCTTCCCTCTTCCTTCCTTTTTTCCTTCCTTCCCTCCCTCTTCCTTCCTCCCTCCCTCCCTCATCCTTCCCTCTTCCCTCCCTCTTCCTTCCCTCCCTCTTCCTTCCCTCCCTCTTCCTTCCTTCCTTCCTTCCTTCCCTCCTTCTTTCAGCTGTATCATTAGTTGATGCTGATAAATGTACTTAGTCTTGCTGCCTCTGTAGACTCCGTCCTGCCAAAGAGTTTCCCCTCGGGGATTAATAAAGTATTTCTGATCTGATTCCTTCCTCCCTCCCTTCTTTCCTTCCTTCCTTCCTTCCTTCCTTCCTTCCTTCTTTCTTTCCTTCCTTCCATCCTTCCACCTTCTTTCCTTCCTTCCTTCTTTCCTTCCTTCCTTCTTTCCTTCTTTCCTTCCTTCCTTCCATCCTTCCTTCCTTCTTTCCTTCCTTCCTTCCATCCTTCTTTCCTTCCTTCCTTCCATCCTTCCTTCCTTCTTTCCTTCCTTCCTTCCATCCTTCCTTCCTTCCATCCTTCCTTCCTTCCTTCTTTCCTTCCTTCCTTCCATCCTTCCTTCCTTCTTTCCTTCCTTCCTTCCATCCTTCCTTCCTTCTTTCCCTCCTTCTTTCCATCCTTCCTTCCTTCTTTCCCTCCTTCTTTCCTTCCTTCCACCTTCTTTCCTTCCTTCTTTCCATCCTTCTTTCCTTCCTTCCATCCTTCCTTCCTTCTTTCCTTCTTTCCTCCCTCCTTCCTCTTCTGCCTGCCCCCCCCCCACACACTTTCTTCTCCTCCACTCTTCTTCCAGCTTACTATTCTATTTAGAGAAAAGGAGGATAAACTGTGACAAGGTAGATGTGTGTGTGTGTGTGTGTGTGTGAGATTTAAGGCAGTTATTATTGACCCGTGTCTCCGCGGGCTCTCTGTCCTCCGGGCCAACAAGTTATACAAAGACTTTAAATAACCTGGTCCCGTTCATCTACACGCTCACGCGCAGGCCTACAACTGGTACCCTGGTGTAACCTCGTGCCGATTAACACACACACACACACGCACAGTGACGCGCGCGCACGCACATCACACAAACTGATGCTGACGCAGGTCGACGTGGCCAAGCTGCCGGGGCGGAGCCAAGAGCGCACTGCGTGATAGAGGAGCTGGAGGCAGCAGCGTCCGGCGGACAGAACCGAGAGAACCCGACAGTCACCGAGCTCCGGTGTCGCTGTCCTCGCTGTCAGAGCTTCACAGGGTCGTGGAGGTCCCCGGTGTCGGAGTTTTCTTCTTCTCCGCGTGCATTCAGACCCCGGGTCCAGCCTGTCGAGGAGCGCGCGTGCATCCCAGCATCCTCCGTTACCGTAGGACCGGCGGAACCATGACAACCAGCCGGCCGCTCGCATCTTCCCGCCGCTGAGGAATGTCTCAGTACTATGAAGGGATCCACCTTCTCTGACCATGAAGATCAAAGCGTCGCAAATGGACGAAGAGGCCGACAACCGCAAAGTCAACACCGGCTTTC
>CM059344.1:0-175441 GCA_030340685.1 Protosalanx chinensis
AAGATCCGCCTGCCCTAATACGGCCACGGGCAACACGCCAGTCTTGTCCCCGACTCTCTACGACCTTCCGTTCCGGAGATACACCCAACTTCCTGTCCAAAACGGATGTAGCTCCCGAACGGAAGGTCACACGACCCCGAGACCACCACCATTCGAACCGGGGTGTCCCAATTAGTCAGTACAGCCAATTTCACCCACCTGCAGTACCCAGAAGTACCAGAAAGGACTCACTTATAGGATCGGTCGAGGATCAGTCATGACCGATCGTGGTTATCATCCCTATACCTAACCCTAACCCTAACCCTAACCCAGTACAGCCAATTTCACCCACCTGCAGTACCCAGAAGTACCAGAAAGGACTCACTTATAGGATCGGTCGAGGATCAGTCATGACCGATCGTGGTTATCATCCCTATACCTAACCCTAACCCTAACCCTAACCCTAACCCTAACCCTAACCCTAACCCCAAGACCACCACCATTCGAACCGGGGTGTCCCAATTAGTCAGTACAGCCAATTTCAGACACCTGCAGTACCCAGAAGTACCAGAAAGGACTCACTTATAGGATCAGTCAAGGATCGGTCATGACTGATCGTGGTTATCAACCCTATACCTAGCGGAACCCTAACCCTAGCAGCCACAGACCAGCACGCAGGCCAAGTCAAAACACTAACCAAACCCTATACACAAAGTCTGCCACAATACTAGGCCAAACCACAACCCTAACCCTAATCACAACCACTCCCACAACCCAAACCCTAACCATAACCACTCCCACAACCCTAATTGGGGGTTATGGTTAGGATTAGGGTTACAGGACAGGTTAGGGTCAGAAACACCAGAGGTCAAGCCTGGTTAGGGTTAGGAAAGGCCCAATGGACAGTCAACTAGGGCTGGACTTAGAAGAATTTTCGAAAATTCCCATTCATTTCAATGGAAAACACTTCGACCAATCATAACTCTTGAACGGAAGGTCGTAGAGATTCGGGACCAAGATCCGCCTGCCCTAATACGGCCACGGGCAACACGCCAGTCTTGTCCCCGACTCTCTACGACCTTCCGTTCCCGAGATACAGCCCATTTCCTGTCCAAAACGGATGTAGCTCCCGAACGGAAGGTCACACGACCCCAAGACCACCACCATTCGAACCGGGGTGTCCCAATTAGTCAGTACAGCCAATTTCAGACACCTGCAGTACCCAGAAGTACCAGAAAGGACTCACTTATAGGATCAGTCAAGGATCGGTCATGACTGATCGTGGTTATCAACCCTATACCTAACCCTAACCCTAACCCTAACCCTAACCCTAACCCTAACCCTAACCCTAACCCTAACCCTAACCCTAACCCTAACCCTAACCCTAACCCAGGCCAAGTCAAAACACTAACCAAACCCTATACACAAAGTCTGCCACAATACTAGGCCAAACCACAACCCTAACCCTAATCACAACCACTCCCACAACCCAAACCCTAACCATAACCACTCCCACAACCCTAATTGGGGGTTATGGTTAGGATTAGGGTTACAGGACAGGTTAGGGTCAGAAACACCAGAGGTCAAGCCTGGTTAGGGTTAGGAAAGGGCCAATGGACAACCAACTAGGGCTGGACTTAGAAGAATTTTCGAAAATTCCCATTCATTTCAATGGAAAACACTTTGACCAATCATAACTCTTGAACGGAAGGTCGTAGAGCTTCCAAACCAAGATCCGCCTGCCCTAATACGGCCACGGGCAACACGCCAGTCTTGTCCCCGACTCTCTACGACCTTCCGTTCCGGAGATACACCCAACTTCCTGTCCAAAACGGATGTAGCTCCCGAACGGAAGGTCACACGACCCCGAGACCACCACCATTCGAACCGGGGTGTCCCAATTAGTCAGTACAGCCAATTTCACCCACCTGCAGTACCCAGAAGTACCAGAAAGGACTCACTTATAGGATCGGTCGAGGATCAGTCATGACCGATCGTGGTTATCATCCCTATACCTAACCCTAACCCTAACCCTAACCCAGTACAGCCAATTTCACCCACCTGCAGTACCCAGAAGTACCAGAAAGGACTCACTTATAGGATCGGTCGAGGATCAGTCATGACCGATCGTGGTTATCATCCCTATACCTAACCCTAACCCTAACCCTAACCCTAACCCTAACCCTAACCCTAACCCCAAGACCACCACCATTCGAACCGGGGTGTCCCAATTAGTCAGTACAGCCAATTTCAGACACCTGCAGTACCCAGAAGTACCAGAAAGGACTCACTTATAGGATCAGTCAAGGATCGGTCATGACTGATCGTGGTTATCAACCCTATACCTAGCGGAACCCTAACCCTAGCAGCCACAGACCAGCACGCAGGCCAAGTCAAAACACTAACCAAACCCTATACACAAAGTCTGCCACAATACTAGGCCAAACCACAACCCTAACCCTAATCACAACCACTCCCACAACCCAAACCCTAACCATAACCACTCCCACAACCCTAATTGGGGGTTATGGTTAGGATTAGGGTTACAGGACAGGTTAGGGTCAGAAACACCAGAGGTCAAGCCTGGTTAGGGTTAGGAAAGGCCCAATGGACAGTCAACTAGGGCTGGACTTAGAAGAATTTTCGAAAATTCCCATTCATTTCAATGGAAAACACTTCGACCAATCATAACTCTTGAACGGAAGGTCGTAGAGATTCGGGACCAAGATCCGCCTGCCCTAATACGGCCACGGGCAACACGCCAGTCTTGTCCCCGACTCTCTACGACCTTCCGTTCCCGAGATACAGCCCATTTCCTGTCCAAAACGGATGTAGCTCCCGAACGGAAGGTCACACGACCCCAAGACCACCACCATTCGAACCGGGGTGTCCCAATTAGTCAGTACAGCCAATTTCAGACACCTGCAGTACCCAGAAGTACCAGAAAGGACTCACTTATAGGATCAGTCAAGGATCGGTCATGACTGATCGTGGTTATCAACCCTATACCTAACCCTAACCCTAACCCTAACCCTAACCCTAACCCTAACCCTAACCCTAACCCTAACCCTAACCCTAACCCTAACCCTAACCCTAACCCAGGCCAAGTCAAAACACTAACCAAACCCTATACACAAAGTCTGCCACAATACTAGGCCAAACCACAACCCTAACCCTAATCACAACCACTCCCACAACCCAAACCCTAACCATAACCACTCCCACAACCCTAATTGGGGGTTATGGTTAGGATTAGGGTTACAGGACAGGTTAGGGTCAGAAACACCAGAGGTCAAGCCTGGTTAGGGTTAGGAAAGGGCCAATGGACAACCAACTAGGGCTGGACTTAGAAGAATTTTCGAAAATTCCCATTCATTTCAATGGAAAACACTTTGACCAATCATAACTCTTGAACGGAAGGTCGTAGAGCTTCCAAACCAAGATCCGCCTGCCCTAATACGGCCACGGGCAACACGCCAGTCTTGTCCCCGACTCTCTACGACCTTCCGTTCCGGAGATACACCCAACTTCCTGTCCAAAACGGATGTAGCTCCCGAACGGAAGGTCACACGACCCCGAGACCACCACCATTCGAACCGGGGTGTCCCAATTAGTCAGTACAGCCAATTTCACCCACCTGCAGTACCCAGAAGTACCAGAAAGGACTCACTTATAGGATCGGTCGAGGATCAGTCATGACCGATCGTGGTTATCATCCCTATACCTAACCCTAACCCTAACCCTAACCCAGTACAGCCAATTTCACCCACCTGCAGTACCCAGAAGTACCAGAAAGGACTCACTTATAGGATCGGTCGAGGATCAGTCATGACCGATCGTGGTTATCATCCCTATACCTAACCCTAACCCTAACCCTAACCCTAACCCTAACCCTAACCCTAACCCCAAGACCACCACCATTCGAACCGGGGTGTCCCAATTAGTCAGTACAGCCAATTTCAGACACCTGCAGTACCCAGAAGTACCAGAAAGGACTCACTTATAGGATCAGTCAAGGATCGGTCATGACTGATCGTGGTTATCAACCCTATACCTAGCGGAACCCTAACCCTAGCAGCCACAGACCAGCACGCAGGCCAAGTCAAAACACTAACCAAACCCTATACACAAAGTCTGCCACAATACTAGGCCAAACCACAACCCTAACCCTAATCACAACCACTCCCACAACCCAAACCCTAACCATAACCACTCCCACAACCCTAATTGGGGGTTATGGTTAGGATTAGGGTTACAGGACAGGTTAGGGTCAGAAACACCAGAGGTCAAGCCTGGTTAGGGTTAGGAAAGGCCCAATGGACAGTCAACTAGGGCTGGACTTAGAAGAATTTTCGAAAATTCCCATTCATTTCAATGGAAAACACTTCGACCAATCATAACTCTTGAACGGAAGGTCGTAGAGATTCGGGACCAAGATCCGCCTGCCCTAATACGGCCACGGGCAACACGCCAGTCTTGTCCCCGACTCTCTACGACCTTCCGTTCCCGAGATACAGCCCATTTCCTGTCCAAAACGGATGTAGCTCCCGAACGGAAGGTCACACGACCCCAAGACCACCACCATTCGAACCGGGGTGTCCCAATTAGTCAGTACAGCCAATTTCAGACACCTGCAGTACCCAGAAGTACCAGAAAGGACTCACTTATAGGATCAGTCAAGGATCGGTCATGACTGATCGTGGTTATCAACCCTATACCTAACCCTAACCCTAACCCTAACCCTAACCCTAACCCTAACCCTAACCCTAACCCTAACCCTAACCCTAACCCTAACCCTAACCCTAACCCAGGCCAAGTCAAAACACTAACCAAACCCTATACACAAAGTCTGCCACAATACTAGGCCAAACCACAACCCTAACCCTAATCACAACCACTCCCACAACCCAAACCCTAACCATAACCACTCCCACAACCCTAATTGGGGGTTATGGTTAGGATTAGGGTTACAGGACAGGTTAGGGTCAGAAACACCAGAGGTCAAGCCTGGTTAGGGTTAGGAAAGGGCCAATGGACAACCAACTAGGGCTGGACTTAGAAGAATTTTCGAAAATTCCCATTCATTTCAATGGAAAACACTTTGACCAATCATAACTCTTGAACGGAAGGTCGTAGAGCTTCCAAACCAAGATCCGCCTGCCCTAATACGGCCACGGGCAACACGCCAGTCTTGTCCCCGACTCTCTACGACCTTCCGTTCCGGAGATACACCCAACTTCCTGTCCAAAACGGATGTAGCTCCCGAACGGAAGGTCACACGACCCCGAGACCACCACCATTCGAACCGGGGTGTCCCAATTAGTCAGTACAGCCAATTTCACCCACCTGCAGTACCCAGAAGTACCAGAAAGGACTCACTTATAGGATCGGTCGAGGATCAGTCATGACCGATCGTGGTTATCATCCCTATACCTAACCCTAACCCTAACCCTAACCCAGTACAGCCAATTTCACCCACCTGCAGTACCCAGAAGTACCAGAAAGGACTCACTTATAGGATCGGTCGAGGATCAGTCATGACCGATCGTGGTTATCATCCCTATACCTAACCCTAACCCTAACCCTAACCCTAACCCTAACCCTAACCCTAACCCCAAGACCACCACCATTCGAACCGGGGTGTCCCAATTAGTCAGTACAGCCAATTTCAGACACCTGCAGTACCCAGAAGTACCAGAAAGGACTCACTTATAGGATCAGTCAAGGATCGGTCATGACTGATCGTGGTTATCAACCCTATACCTAGCGGAACCCTAACCCTAGCAGCCACAGACCAGCACGCAGGCCAAGTCAAAACACTAACCAAACCCTATACACAAAGTCTGCCACAATACTAGGCCAAACCACAACCCTAACCCTAATCACAACCACTCCCACAACCCAAACCCTAACCATAACCACTCCCACAACCCTAATTGGGGGTTATGGTTAGGATTAGGGTTACAGGACAGGTTAGGGTCAGAAACACCAGAGGTCAAGCCTGGTTAGGGTTAGGAAAGGCCCAATGGACAGTCAACTAGGGCTGGACTTAGAAGAATTTTCGAAAATTCCCATTCATTTCAATGGAAAACACTTCGACCAATCATAACTCTTGAACGGAAGGTCGTAGAGATTCGGGACCAAGATCCGCCTGCCCTAATACGGCCACGGGCAACACGCCAGTCTTGTCCCCGACTCTCTACGACCTTCCGTTCCCGAGATACAGCCCATTTCCTGTCCAAAACGGATGTAGCTCCCGAACGGAAGGTCACACGACCCCAAGACCACCACCATTCGAACCGGGGTGTCCCAATTAGTCAGTACAGCCAATTTCAGACACCTGCAGTACCCAGAAGTACCAGAAAGGACTCACTTATAGGATCAGTCAAGGATCGGTCATGACTGATCGTGGTTATCAACCCTATACCTAACCCTAACCCTAACCCTAACCCTAACCCTAACCCTAACCCTAACCCTAACCCTAACCCTAACCCTAACCCTAACCCTAACCCTAACCCAGGCCAAGTCAAAACACTAACCAAACCCTATACACAAAGTCTGCCACAATACTAGGCCAAACCACAACCCTAACCCTAATCACAACCACTCCCACAACCCAAACCCTAACCATAACCACTCCCACAACCCTAATTGGGGGTTATGGTTAGGATTAGGGTTACAGGACAGGTTAGGGTCAGAAACACCAGAGGTCAAGCCTGGTTAGGGTTAGGAAAGGGCCAATGGACAACCAACTAGGGCTGGACTTAGAAGAATTTTCGAAAATTCCCATTCATTTCAATGGAAAACACTTTGACCAATCATAACTCTTGAACGGAAGGTCGTAGAGCTTCCAAACCAAGATCCGCCTGCCCTAATACGGCCACGGGCAACACGCCAGTCTTGTCCCCGACTCTCTACGACCTTCCGTTCCGGAGATACACCCAACTTCCTGTCCAAAACGGATGTAGCTCCCGAACGGAAGGTCACACGACCCCGAGACCACCACCATTCGAACCGGGGTGTCCCAATTAGTCAGTACAGCCAATTTCACCCACCTGCAGTACCCAGAAGTACCAGAAAGGACTCACTTATAGGATCGGTCGAGGATCAGTCATGACCGATCGTGGTTATCATCCCTATACCTAACCCTAACCCTAACCCTAACCCAGTACAGCCAATTTCACCCACCTGCAGTACCCAGAAGTACCAGAAAGGACTCACTTATAGGATCGGTCGAGGATCAGTCATGACCGATCGTGGTTATCATCCCTATACCTAACCCTAACCCTAACCCTAACCCTAACCCTAACCCTAACCCTAACCCCAAGACCACCACCATTCGAACCGGGGTGTCCCAATTAGTCAGTACAGCCAATTTCAGACACCTGCAGTACCCAGAAGTACCAGAAAGGACTCACTTATAGGATCAGTCAAGGATCGGTCATGACTGATCGTGGTTATCAACCCTATACCTAGCGGAACCCTAACCCTAGCAGCCACAGACCAGCACGCAGGCCAAGTCAAAACACTAACCAAACCCTATACACAAAGTCTGCCACAATACTAGGCCAAACCACAACCCTAACCCTAATCACAACCACTCCCACAACCCAAACCCTAACCATAACCACTCCCACAACCCTAATTGGGGGTTATGGTTAGGATTAGGGTTACAGGACAGGTTAGGGTCAGAAACACCAGAGGTCAAGCCTGGTTAGGGTTAGGAAAGGCCCAATGGACAGTCAACTAGGGCTGGACTTAGAAGAATTTTCGAAAATTCCCATTCATTTCAATGGAAAACACTTCGACCAATCATAACTCTTGAACGGAAGGTCGTAGAGATTCGGGACCAAGATCCGCCTGCCCTAATACGGCCACGGGCAACACGCCAGTCTTGTCCCCGACTCTCTACGACCTTCCGTTCCCGAGATACAGCCCATTTCCTGTCCAAAACGGATGTAGCTCCCGAACGGAAGGTCACACGACCCCAAGACCACCACCATTCGAACCGGGGTGTCCCAATTAGTCAGTACAGCCAATTTCAGACACCTGCAGTACCCAGAAGTACCAGAAAGGACTCACTTATAGGATCAGTCAAGGATCGGTCATGACTGATCGTGGTTATCAACCCTATACCTAACCCTAACCCTAACCCTAACCCTAACCCTAACCCTAACCCTAACCCTAACCCTAACCCTAACCCTAACCCTAACCCTAACCCTAACCCAGGCCAAGTCAAAACACTAACCAAACCCTATACACAAAGTCTGCCACAATACTAGGCCAAACCACAACCCTAACCCTAATCACAACCACTCCCACAACCCAAACCCTAACCATAACCACTCCCACAACCCTAATTGGGGGTTATGGTTAGGATTAGGGTTACAGGACAGGTTAGGGTCAGAAACACCAGAGGTCAAGCCTGGTTAGGGTTAGGAAAGGGCCAATGGACAACCAACTAGGGCTGGACTTAGAAGAATTTTCGAAAATTCCCATTCATTTCAATGGAAAACACTTTGACCAATCATAACTCTTGAACGGAAGGTCGTAGAGCTTCCAAACCAAGATCCGCCTGCCCTAATACGGCCACGGGCAACACGCCAGTCTTGTCCCCGACTCTCTACGACCTTCCGTTCCGGAGATACACCCAACTTCCTGTCCAAAACGGATGTAGCTCCCGAACGGAAGGTCACACGACCCCGAGACCACCACCATTCGAACCGGGGTGTCCCAATTAGTCAGTACAGCCAATTTCACCCACCTGCAGTACCCAGAAGTACCAGAAAGGACTCACTTATAGGATCGGTCGAGGATCAGTCATGACCGATCGTGGTTATCATCCCTATACCTAACCCTAACCCTAACCCTAACCCAGTACAGCCAATTTCACCCACCTGCAGTACCCAGAAGTACCAGAAAGGACTCACTTATAGGATCGGTCGAGGATCAGTCATGACCGATCGTGGTTATCATCCCTATACCTAACCCTAACCCTAACCCTAACCCTAACCCTAACCCTAACCCTAACCCCAAGACCACCACCATTCGAACCGGGGTGTCCCAATTAGTCAGTACAGCCAATTTCAGACACCTGCAGTACCCAGAAGTACCAGAAAGGACTCACTTATAGGATCAGTCAAGGATCGGTCATGACTGATCGTGGTTATCAACCCTATACCTAGCGGAACCCTAACCCTAGCAGCCACAGACCAGCACGCAGGCCAAGTCAAAACACTAACCAAACCCTATACACAAAGTCTGCCACAATACTAGGCCAAACCACAACCCTAACCCTAATCACAACCACTCCCACAACCCAAACCCTAACCATAACCACTCCCACAACCCTAATTGGGGGTTATGGTTAGGATTAGGGTTACAGGACAGGTTAGGGTCAGAAACACCAGAGGTCAAGCCTGGTTAGGGTTAGGAAAGGCCCAATGGACAGTCAACTAGGGCTGGACTTAGAAGAATTTTCGAAAATTCCCATTCATTTCAATGGAAAACACTTCGACCAATCATAACTCTTGAACGGAAGGTCGTAGAGATTCGGGACCAAGATCCGCCTGCCCTAATACGGCCACGGGCAACACGCCAGTCTTGTCCCCGACTCTCTACGACCTTCCGTTCCCGAGATACAGCCCATTTCCTGTCCAAAACGGATGTAGCTCCCGAACGGAAGGTCACACGACCCCAAGACCACCACCATTCGAACCGGGGTGTCCCAATTAGTCAGTACAGCCAATTTCAGACACCTGCAGTACCCAGAAGTACCAGAAAGGACTCACTTATAGGATCAGTCAAGGATCGGTCATGACTGATCGTGGTTATCAACCCTATACCTAACCCTAACCCTAACCCTAACCCTAACCCTAACCCTAACCCTAACCCTAACCCTAACCCTAACCCTAACCCTAACCCTAACCCTAACCCAGGCCAAGTCAAAACACTAACCAAACCCTATACACAAAGTCTGCCACAATACTAGGCCAAACCACAACCCTAACCCTAATCACAACCACTCCCACAACCCAAACCCTAACCATAACCACTCCCACAACCCTAATTGGGGGTTATGGTTAGGATTAGGGTTACAGGACAGGTTAGGGTCAGAAACACCAGAGGTCAAGCCTGGTTAGGGTTAGGAAAGGGCCAATGGACAACCAACTAGGGCTGGACTTAGAAGAATTTTCGAAAATTCCCATTCATTTCAATGGAAAACACTTTGACCAATCATAACTCTTGAACGGAAGGTCGTAGAGCTTCCAAACCAAGATCCGCCTGCCCTAATACGGCCACGGGCAACACGCCAGTCTTGTCCCCGACTCTCTACGACCTTCCGTTCCGGAGATACACCCAACTTCCTGTCCAAAACGGATGTAGCTCCCGAACGGAAGGTCACACGACCCCGAGACCACCACCATTCGAACCGGGGTGTCCCAATTAGTCAGTACAGCCAATTTCACCCACCTGCAGTACCCAGAAGTACCAGAAAGGACTCACTTATAGGATCGGTCGAGGATCAGTCATGACCGATCGTGGTTATCATCCCTATACCTAACCCTAACCCTAACCCTAACCCAGTACAGCCAATTTCACCCACCTGCAGTACCCAGAAGTACCAGAAAGGACTCACTTATAGGATCGGTCGAGGATCAGTCATGACCGATCGTGGTTATCATCCCTATACCTAACCCTAACCCTAACCCTAACCCTAACCCTAACCCTAACCCTAACCCCAAGACCACCACCATTCGAACCGGGGTGTCCCAATTAGTCAGTACAGCCAATTTCAGACACCTGCAGTACCCAGAAGTACCAGAAAGGACTCACTTATAGGATCAGTCAAGGATCGGTCATGACTGATCGTGGTTATCAACCCTATACCTAGCGGAACCCTAACCCTAGCAGCCACAGACCAGCACGCAGGCCAAGTCAAAACACTAACCAAACCCTATACACAAAGTCTGCCACAATACTAGGCCAAACCACAACCCTAACCCTAATCACAACCACTCCCACAACCCAAACCCTAACCATAACCACTCCCACAACCCTAATTGGGGGTTATGGTTAGGATTAGGGTTACAGGACAGGTTAGGGTCAGAAACACCAGAGGTCAAGCCTGGTTAGGGTTAGGAAAGGCCCAATGGACAGTCAACTAGGGCTGGACTTAGAAGAATTTTCGAAAATTCCCATTCATTTCAATGGAAAACACTTCGACCAATCATAACTCTTGAACGGAAGGTCGTAGAGATTCGGGACCAAGATCCGCCTGCCCTAATACGGCCACGGGCAACACGCCAGTCTTGTCCCCGACTCTCTACGACCTTCCGTTCCCGAGATACAGCCCATTTCCTGTCCAAAACGGATGTAGCTCCCGAACGGAAGGTCACACGACCCCAAGACCACCACCATTCGAACCGGGGTGTCCCAATTAGTCAGTACAGCCAATTTCAGACACCTGCAGTACCCAGAAGTACCAGAAAGGACTCACTTATAGGATCAGTCAAGGATCGGTCATGACTGATCGTGGTTATCAACCCTATACCTAACCCTAACCCTAACCCTAACCCTAACCCTAACCCTAACCCTAACCCTAACCCTAACCCTAACCCTAACCCTAACCCTAACCCTAACCCAGGCCAAGTCAAAACACTAACCAAACCCTATACACAAAGTCTGCCACAATACTAGGCCAAACCACAACCCTAACCCTAATCACAACCACTCCCACAACCCAAACCCTAACCATAACCACTCCCACAACCCTAATTGGGGGTTATGGTTAGGATTAGGGTTACAGGACAGGTTAGGGTCAGAAACACCAGAGGTCAAGCCTGGTTAGGGTTAGGAAAGGGCCAATGGACAACCAACTAGGGCTGGACTTAGAAGAATTTTCGAAAATTCCCATTCATTTCAATGGAAAACACTTTGACCAATCATAACTCTTGAACGGAAGGTCGTAGAGCTTCCAAACCAAGATCCGCCTGCCCTAATACGGCCACGGGCAACACGCCAGTCTTGTCCCCGACTCTCTACGACCTTCCGTTCCGGAGATACACCCAACTTCCTGTCCAAAACGGATGTAGCTCCCGAACGGAAGGTCACACGACCCCGAGACCACCACCATTCGAACCGGGGTGTCCCAATTAGTCAGTACAGCCAATTTCACCCACCTGCAGTACCCAGAAGTACCAGAAAGGACTCACTTATAGGATCGGTCGAGGATCAGTCATGACCGATCGTGGTTATCATCCCTATACCTAACCCTAACCCTAACCCTAACCCAGTACAGCCAATTTCACCCACCTGCAGTACCCAGAAGTACCAGAAAGGACTCACTTATAGGATCGGTCGAGGATCAGTCATGACCGATCGTGGTTATCATCCCTATACCTAACCCTAACCCTAACCCTAACCCTAACCCTAACCCTAACCCTAACCCCAAGACCACCACCATTCGAACCGGGGTGTCCCAATTAGTCAGTACAGCCAATTTCAGACACCTGCAGTACCCAGAAGTACCAGAAAGGACTCACTTATAGGATCAGTCAAGGATCGGTCATGACTGATCGTGGTTATCAACCCTATACCTAGCGGAACCCTAACCCTAGCAGCCACAGACCAGCACGCAGGCCAAGTCAAAACACTAACCAAACCCTATACACAAAGTCTGCCACAATACTAGGCCAAACCACAACCCTAACCCTAATCACAACCACTCCCACAACCCAAACCCTAACCATAACCACTCCCACAACCCTAATTGGGGGTTATGGTTAGGATTAGGGTTACAGGACAGGTTAGGGTCAGAAACACCAGAGGTCAAGCCTGGTTAGGGTTAGGAAAGGCCCAATGGACAGTCAACTAGGGCTGGACTTAGAAGAATTTTCGAAAATTCCCATTCATTTCAATGGAAAACACTTCGACCAATCATAACTCTTGAACGGAAGGTCGTAGAGATTCGGGACCAAGATCCGCCTGCCCTAATACGGCCACGGGCAACACGCCAGTCTTGTCCCCGACTCTCTACGACCTTCCGTTCCCGAGATACAGCCCATTTCCTGTCCAAAACGGATGTAGCTCCCGAACGGAAGGTCACACGACCCCAAGACCACCACCATTCGAACCGGGGTGTCCCAATTAGTCAGTACAGCCAATTTCAGACACCTGCAGTACCCAGAAGTACCAGAAAGGACTCACTTATAGGATCAGTCAAGGATCGGTCATGACTGATCGTGGTTATCAACCCTATACCTAACCCTAACCCTAACCCTAACCCTAACCCTAACCCTAACCCTAACCCTAACCCTAACCCTAACCCTAACCCTAACCCTAACCCTAACCCAGGCCAAGTCAAAACACTAACCAAACCCTATACACAAAGTCTGCCACAATACTAGGCCAAACCACAACCCTAACCCTAATCACAACCACTCCCACAACCCAAACCCTAACCATAACCACTCCCACAACCCTAATTGGGGGTTATGGTTAGGATTAGGGTTACAGGACAGGTTAGGGTCAGAAACACCAGAGGTCAAGCCTGGTTAGGGTTAGGAAAGGGCCAATGGACAACCAACTAGGGCTGGACTTAGAAGAATTTTCGAAAATTCCCATTCATTTCAATGGAAAACACTTTGACCAATCATAACTCTTGAACGGAAGGTCGTAGAGCTTCCAAACCAAGATCCGCCTGCCCTAATACGGCCACGGGCAACACGCCAGTCTTGTCCCCGACTCTCTACGACCTTCCGTTCCGGAGATACACCCAACTTCCTGTCCAAAACGGATGTAGCTCCCGAACGGAAGGTCACACGACCCCGAGACCACCACCATTCGAACCGGGGTGTCCCAATTAGTCAGTACAGCCAATTTCACCCACCTGCAGTACCCAGAAGTACCAGAAAGGACTCACTTATAGGATCGGTCGAGGATCAGTCATGACCGATCGTGGTTATCATCCCTATACCTAACCCTAACCCTAACCCTAACCCAGTACAGCCAATTTCACCCACCTGCAGTACCCAGAAGTACCAGAAAGGACTCACTTATAGGATCGGTCGAGGATCAGTCATGACCGATCGTGGTTATCATCCCTATACCTAACCCTAACCCTAACCCTAACCCTAACCCTAACCCTAACCCTAACCCCAAGACCACCACCATTCGAACCGGGGTGTCCCAATTAGTCAGTACAGCCAATTTCAGACACCTGCAGTACCCAGAAGTACCAGAAAGGACTCACTTATAGGATCAGTCAAGGATCGGTCATGACTGATCGTGGTTATCAACCCTATACCTAGCGGAACCCTAACCCTAGCAGCCACAGACCAGCACGCAGGCCAAGTCAAAACACTAACCAAACCCTATACACAAAGTCTGCCACAATACTAGGCCAAACCACAACCCTAACCCTAATCACAACCACTCCCACAACCCAAACCCTAACCATAACCACTCCCACAACCCTAATTGGGGGTTATGGTTAGGATTAGGGTTACAGGACAGGTTAGGGTCAGAAACACCAGAGGTCAAGCCTGGTTAGGGTTAGGAAAGGCCCAATGGACAGTCAACTAGGGCTGGACTTAGAAGAATTTTCGAAAATTCCCATTCATTTCAATGGAAAACACTTCGACCAATCATAACTCTTGAACGGAAGGTCGTAGAGATTCGGGACCAAGATCCGCCTGCCCTAATACGGCCACGGGCAACACGCCAGTCTTGTCCCCGACTCTCTACGACCTTCCGTTCCCGAGATACAGCCCATTTCCTGTCCAAAACGGATGTAGCTCCCGAACGGAAGGTCACACGACCCCAAGACCACCACCATTCGAACCGGGGTGTCCCAATTAGTCAGTACAGCCAATTTCAGACACCTGCAGTACCCAGAAGTACCAGAAAGGACTCACTTATAGGATCAGTCAAGGATCGGTCATGACTGATCGTGGTTATCAACCCTATACCTAACCCTAACCCTAACCCTAACCCTAACCCTAACCCTAACCCTAACCCTAACCCTAACCCTAACCCTAACCCTAACCCTAACCCTAACCCAGGCCAAGTCAAAACACTAACCAAACCCTATACACAAAGTCTGCCACAATACTAGGCCAAACCACAACCCTAACCCTAATCACAACCACTCCCACAACCCAAACCCTAACCATAACCACTCCCACAACCCTAATTGGGGGTTATGGTTAGGATTAGGGTTACAGGACAGGTTAGGGTCAGAAACACCAGAGGTCAAGCCTGGTTAGGGTTAGGAAAGGGCCAATGGACAACCAACTAGGGCTGGACTTAGAAGAATTTTCGAAAATTCCCATTCATTTCAATGGAAAACACTTTGACCAATCATAACTCTTGAACGGAAGGTCGTAGAGCTTCCAAACCAAGATCCGCCTGCCCTAATACGGCCACGGGCAACACGCCAGTCTTGTCCCCGACTCTCTACGACCTTCCGTTCCGGAGATACACCCAACTTCCTGTCCAAAACGGATGTAGCTCCCGAACGGAAGGTCACACGACCCCGAGACCACCACCATTCGAACCGGGGTGTCCCAATTAGTCAGTACAGCCAATTTCACCCACCTGCAGTACCCAGAAGTACCAGAAAGGACTCACTTATAGGATCGGTCGAGGATCAGTCATGACCGATCGTGGTTATCATCCCTATACCTAACCCTAACCCTAACCCTAACCCAGTACAGCCAATTTCACCCACCTGCAGTACCCAGAAGTACCAGAAAGGACTCACTTATAGGATCGGTCGAGGATCAGTCATGACCGATCGTGGTTATCATCCCTATACCTAACCCTAACCCTAACCCTAACCCTAACCCTAACCCTAACCCTAACCCCAAGACCACCACCATTCGAACCGGGGTGTCCCAATTAGTCAGTACAGCCAATTTCAGACACCTGCAGTACCCAGAAGTACCAGAAAGGACTCACTTATAGGATCAGTCAAGGATCGGTCATGACTGATCGTGGTTATCAACCCTATACCTAGCGGAACCCTAACCCTAGCAGCCACAGACCAGCACGCAGGCCAAGTCAAAACACTAACCAAACCCTATACACAAAGTCTGCCACAATACTAGGCCAAACCACAACCCTAACCCTAATCACAACCACTCCCACAACCCAAACCCTAACCATAACCACTCCCACAACCCTAATTGGGGGTTATGGTTAGGATTAGGGTTACAGGACAGGTTAGGGTCAGAAACACCAGAGGTCAAGCCTGGTTAGGGTTAGGAAAGGCCCAATGGACAGTCAACTAGGGCTGGACTTAGAAGAATTTTCGAAAATTCCCATTCATTTCAATGGAAAACACTTCGACCAATCATAACTCTTGAACGGAAGGTCGTAGAGATTCGGGACCAAGATCCGCCTGCCCTAATACGGCCACGGGCAACACGCCAGTCTTGTCCCCGACTCTCTACGACCTTCCGTTCCCGAGATACAGCCCATTTCCTGTCCAAAACGGATGTAGCTCCCGAACGGAAGGTCACACGACCCCAAGACCACCACCATTCGAACCGGGGTGTCCCAATTAGTCAGTACAGCCAATTTCAGACACCTGCAGTACCCAGAAGTACCAGAAAGGACTCACTTATAGGATCAGTCAAGGATCGGTCATGACTGATCGTGGTTATCAACCCTATACCTAACCCTAACCCTAACCCTAACCCTAACCCTAACCCTAACCCTAACCCTAACCCTAACCCTAACCCTAACCCTAACCCTAACCCTAACCCAGGCCAAGTCAAAACACTAACCAAACCCTATACACAAAGTCTGCCACAATACTAGGCCAAACCACAACCCTAACCCTAATCACAACCACTCCCACAACCCAAACCCTAACCATAACCACTCCCACAACCCTAATTGGGGGTTATGGTTAGGATTAGGGTTACAGGACAGGTTAGGGTCAGAAACACCAGAGGTCAAGCCTGGTTAGGGTTAGGAAAGGGCCAATGGACAACCAACTAGGGCTGGACTTAGAAGAATTTTCGAAAATTCCCATTCATTTCAATGGAAAACACTTTGACCAATCATAACTCTTGAACGGAAGGTCGTAGAGCTTCCAAACCAAGATCCGCCTGCCCTAATACGGCCACGGGCAACACGCCAGTCTTGTCCCCGACTCTCTACGACCTTCCGTTCCGGAGATACACCCAACTTCCTGTCCAAAACGGATGTAGCTCCCGAACGGAAGGTCACACGACCCCGAGACCACCACCATTCGAACCGGGGTGTCCCAATTAGTCAGTACAGCCAATTTCACCCACCTGCAGTACCCAGAAGTACCAGAAAGGACTCACTTATAGGATCGGTCGAGGATCAGTCATGACCGATCGTGGTTATCATCCCTATACCTAACCCTAACCCTAACCCTAACCCAGTACAGCCAATTTCACCCACCTGCAGTACCCAGAAGTACCAGAAAGGACTCACTTATAGGATCGGTCGAGGATCAGTCATGACCGATCGTGGTTATCATCCCTATACCTAACCCTAACCCTAACCCTAACCCTAACCCTAACCCTAACCCTAACCCCAAGACCACCACCATTCGAACCGGGGTGTCCCAATTAGTCAGTACAGCCAATTTCAGACACCTGCAGTACCCAGAAGTACCAGAAAGGACTCACTTATAGGATCAGTCAAGGATCGGTCATGACTGATCGTGGTTATCAACCCTATACCTAGCGGAACCCTAACCCTAGCAGCCACAGACCAGCACGCAGGCCAAGTCAAAACACTAACCAAACCCTATACACAAAGTCTGCCACAATACTAGGCCAAACCACAACCCTAACCCTAATCACAACCACTCCCACAACCCAAACCCTAACCATAACCACTCCCACAACCCTAATTGGGGGTTATGGTTAGGATTAGGGTTACAGGACAGGTTAGGGTCAGAAACACCAGAGGTCAAGCCTGGTTAGGGTTAGGAAAGGCCCAATGGACAGTCAACTAGGGCTGGACTTAGAAGAATTTTCGAAAATTCCCATTCATTTCAATGGAAAACACTTCGACCAATCATAACTCTTGAACGGAAGGTCGTAGAGATTCGGGACCAAGATCCGCCTGCCCTAATACGGCCACGGGCAACACGCCAGTCTTGTCCCCGACTCTCTACGACCTTCCGTTCCCGAGATACAGCCCATTTCCTGTCCAAAACGGATGTAGCTCCCGAACGGAAGGTCACACGACCCCAAGACCACCACCATTCGAACCGGGGTGTCCCAATTAGTCAGTACAGCCAATTTCAGACACCTGCAGTACCCAGAAGTACCAGAAAGGACTCACTTATAGGATCAGTCAAGGATCGGTCATGACTGATCGTGGTTATCAACCCTATACCTAACCCTAACCCTAACCCTAACCCTAACCCTAACCCTAACCCTAACCCTAACCCTAACCCTAACCCTAACCCTAACCCTAACCCTAACCCAGGCCAAGTCAAAACACTAACCAAACCCTATACACAAAGTCTGCCACAATACTAGGCCAAACCACAACCCTAACCCTAATCACAACCACTCCCACAACCCAAACCCTAACCATAACCACTCCCACAACCCTAATTGGGGGTTATGGTTAGGATTAGGGTTACAGGACAGGTTAGGGTCAGAAACACCAGAGGTCAAGCCTGGTTAGGGTTAGGAAAGGGCCAATGGACAACCAACTAGGGCTGGACTTAGAAGAATTTTCGAAAATTCCCATTCATTTCAATGGAAAACACTTTGACCAATCATAACTCTTGAACGGAAGGTCGTAGAGCTTCCAAACCAAGATCCGCCTGCCCTAATACGGCCACGGGCAACACGCCAGTCTTGTCCCCGACTCTCTACGACCTTCCGTTCCGGAGATACACCCAACTTCCTGTCCAAAACGGATGTAGCTCCCGAACGGAAGGTCACACGACCCCGAGACCACCACCATTCGAACCGGGGTGTCCCAATTAGTCAGTACAGCCAATTTCACCCACCTGCAGTACCCAGAAGTACCAGAAAGGACTCACTTATAGGATCGGTCGAGGATCAGTCATGACCGATCGTGGTTATCATCCCTATACCTAACCCTAACCCTAACCCTAACCCTAACCCTAACCCTAACCCTAACCCTAACCCTAACCCTAACCCTAACCCTAACCCTAACCCTAACCCTAACCCTAACCCTAACCCTAACCCTAACCCTAACCCTAACCCTAACCCTAACCCAGTACAGCCAATTTCACCCACCTGCAGTACCCAGAAGTACCAGAAAGGACTCACTTATAGGATCGGTCGAGGATCAGTCATGACCGATCGTGGTTATCATCCCTATACCTAACCCTAACCCTAACCCTAACCCTAACCCTAACCCTAACCCTAACCCCAAGACCACCACCATTCGAACCGGGGTGTCCCAATTAGTCAGTACAGCCAATTTCAGACACCTGCAGTACCCAGAAGTACCAGAAAGGACTCACTTATAGGATCAGTCAAGGATCGGTCATGACTGATCGTGGTTATCAACCCTATACCTAGCGGAACCCTAACCCTAGCAGCCACAGACCAGCACGCAGGCCAAGTCAAAACACTAACCAAACCCTATACACAAAGTCTGCCACAATACTAGGCCAAACCACAACCCTAACCCTAATCACAACCACTCCCACAACCCAAACCCTAACCATAACCACTCCCACAACCCTAATTGGGGGTTATGGTTAGGATTAGGGTTACAGGACAGGTTAGGGTCAGAAACACCAGAGGTCAAGCCTGGTTAGGGTTAGGAAAGGCCCAATGGACAGTCAACTAGGGCTGGACTTAGAAGAATTTTCGAAAATTCCCATTCATTTCAATGGAAAACACTTCGACCAATCATAACTCTTGAACGGAAGGTCGTAGAGATTCGGGACCAAGATCCGCCTGCCCTAATACGGCCACGGGCAACACGCCAGTCTTGTCCCCGACTCTCTACGACCTTCCGTTCCCGAGATACAGCCCATTTCCTGTCCAAAACGGATGTAGCTCCCGAACGGAAGGTCACACGACCCCAAGACCACCACCATTCGAACCGGGGTGTCCCAATTAGTCAGTACAGCCAATTTCAGACACCTGCAGTACCCAGAAGTACCAGAAAGGACTCACTTATAGGATCAGTCAAGGATCGGTCATGACTGATCGTGGTTATCAACCCTATACCTAACCCTAACCCTAACCCTAACCCTAACCCTAACCCTAACCCTAACCCTAACCCTAACCCTAACCCTAACCCTAACCCTAACCCTAACCCAGGCCAAGTCAAAACACTAACCAAACCCTATACACAAAGTCTGCCACAATACTAGGCCAAACCACAACCCTAACCCTAATCACAACCACTCCCACAACCCAAACCCTAACCATAACCACTCCCACAACCCTAATTGGGGGTTATGGTTAGGATTAGGGTTACAGGACAGGTTAGGGTCAGAAACACCAGAGGTCAAGCCTGGTTAGGGTTAGGAAAGGGCCAATGGACAACCAACTAGGGCTGGACTTAGAAGAATTTTCGAAAATTCCCATTCATTTCAATGGAAAACACTTTGACCAATCATAACTCTTGAACGGAAGGTCGTAGAGCTTCCAAACCAAGATCCGCCTGCCCTAATACGGCCACGGGCAACACGCCAGTCTTGTCCCCGACTCTCTACGACCTTCCGTTCCGGAGATACACCCAACTTCCTGTCCAAAACGGATGTAGCTCCCGAACGGAAGGTCACACGACCCCGAGACCACCACCATTCGAACCGGGGTGTCCCAATTAGTCAGTACAGCCAATTTCACCCACCTGCAGTACCCAGAAGTACCAGAAAGGACTCACTTATAGGATCGGTCGAGGATCAGTCATGACCGATCGTGGTTATCATCCCTATACCTAATTCTCAACTTAACCCTAGCCCTAGGGGCCCTAGCCCTAATTCTCAACTTAACCCTAGCCCTAGGGGCCCTAGCCCTAATTCTCAACTTAACCCTAGCCCTAGGGGCCCTAGCCCTAATTCTCAACTTAACCCTAGCCCTAGGGGCCCTAGCCCTAATTCTCAACTTAACCCTAGCCCTAGGGGCCCTAGCCCTAATTCTCAACTTAACCCTAGCCCTAGGGGCCCTAGCCCTAATTCTCAACTTAACCCTAGCCCTAGGGGCCCTAGCCCTAATTCTCAACTTAACCCTAGCCCTAGGGGCCCTAGCCCTAATTCTCAACTTAACCCTAGCCCTAGGGGCCCTAGCCCTAATTCTCAACTTAACCCTAGCCCTAGGGGCCCTAGCCCTAATTCTCAACTTAACCCTAGCCCTAGGGGCCCTAGCCCTAATTCTCAACTTAACCCTAGCCCTAGGGGCCCTAGCCCTAATTCTCAACTTAACCCTAGCCCTAGGGGCCCTAGCCCTAATTCTCAACTTAACCCTAGCCCTAGGGGCCCTAGCCCTAATTCTCAACTTAACCCTAGCCCTAGGGGCCCTAGCCCTAATTCTCAACTTAACCCTAGCCCTAGGGGCCCTAGCCCTAATTCTCAACTTAACCCTAGCCCTAGGGGCCCTAGCCCTAATTCTCAACTTAACCCTAGCCCTAGGGGCCCTAGCCCTAATTCTCAACTTAACCCTAGCCCTAGGGGCCCTAGCCCTAATTCTCAACTTAACCCTAGCCCTAGGGGCCCTAGCCCTAATTCTCAACTTAACCCTAGCCCTAGGGGCCCTAGCCCTAATTCTCAACTTAACCCTAGCCCTAGGGGCCCTAGCCCTAATTCTCAACTTAACCCTAGCCCTAGGGGCCCTAGCCCTAATTCTCAACTTAACCCTAGCCCTAGGGGCCCTAGCCCTAATTCTCAACTTGCCTCTGGACCTTGGGTATTCCATCCCCTGGACCAAGGGTCTGTAAAGCCTGATCCTCATGCACCCCCCTTGTCCTGCCCATTTTTGGATTTTCCCCACTCAAGAATACCCAATTTACATGACCAACTTGTCAAGCTTTATTTAAGCTTTGGGACAAGTTGTTCGTTTAAATTAGGCATGTTGGAGTGGAGAATAATCAAAACTGGGCAGGACAAGGAGGGGCATGAGGATCAACCTTTAGGACCAGTGTTTTTGATTTGATTTCCTACACTGACCATTAGAAATTGCATATTGTTAATAGTTTTGATACCCTTTCTGCTACAGTATGACCATAAATAAGATTATTTCCATACTATTCAACACAGTTCTAACACCCACGCTTTTATAATACTACACTAATTACTATTCATATTAAATCCTCACCTACAACCCTATTTCATACACTAATGATCAGCTGTTCCAGTCCTCAACCATCAAGGCTCAATGTCCTGATAGTTAAAGATTCCATATTCCAGCAACCCTGTTTCTGATAAAAGCACTGTCATCAAGCTTGATGAAGTCTGACCCTTCGATTGAGTTGTGTGCTGAAGCATCAATGACTGTCAAGACACTGAGTCACATGAACTAATATTAACCTCTTGCATACATAATACACAGTTGATAACACTGAACTAATCTCACTACTGTCTACTTTTTTTCCCCAGGACCATATTCGGTGAGTTTTAAACATTTACCCTCATTAGACACTCGAGATACTAATGAACAGTTATTACATAATGCTGCATTCACTAGGAAATAAGAGTTCATTTTTATCAGGAGCATTTAAAGGGAAACATTTAAAGAAACTGATTTAAGGTCCTTGAAGACTAATTTGCATCATAAAAACCTTATCCCTGTTTCTGCGTAATGGGGAATTGAATTAAACAAACCTAGGCCCACTCGAACTAGGGTTATAAATGTGTTCTGCTGACAAAATAAGTGAATTATGAAACACAAGAGCATTAAAACATTTTTATTAACATGAATTCATCCCACAATGTGGTCTTAACTAGTTACACCTCGTTTAGAAGCTGCCATTACACTGCACGAGTAAACACACATTTTACAACATTTAGATCTAATCATTTAGCAGGCGCTTTTATTGAAATTAATTTACAAGAGCAGAACCCTAACCCTAAACCCAGTGGAGTCATTTCATATTGAATATACCTCATGAAAACAATAAGAGGCCCAATGATTGTGGATATACAGCAAGAGACAGTTGATGTTCTTGAAGATTATGAATGACTGCCATGATGCAAACCCTGACACTGCTTGATAGTTGATTGCACACCACCCAGAAGATGAATATCTATAAGTCAGTTACACAAGTGTAGTCCCACCCAGACCCCAAAAGATGTGTTCCACTGACAAACTTTAAATGAATGGAAAACAATCAAATACAAGGGAATAGCTTTATTATTAGTTTTGTTTTATTATTATAGCATGTACTCATCAGACCATGTGATCTTAACTAATAACACCCAACTCAGAAGACGCTAATTGTGTTCCTATAACACACAACATTGGAATAAAAATCGTTGAGGATTAAGAATGACCGCCACTCATACACCATTTACTGTTGCTGCCCGATAGTCGATTGAACTACAAACAGAAGATGAATATATCTACTTACATGAGCATGTGCCCACCCAAACCCTAAAAGATGTGTTCAGTGACAACAAATGGACGTAAATTAATATTGAAGAAAATTTATGAAATGTTTAAAGGGAATTAGCATGAGCTCACCCCACCATGTTATCTTAACTCATGCCATTATCAACCTTGGTGGAAACTTAACCTTTCATTACTTGTGTGCTTGAGCAGTGTTACATCCAACTCAGGAATTTGGCCCTCATTAACTAAATGTTATGACTTTTGCCATACAGACTAGGAAATTGATAAACAGTAACTAATCCCACAACCTTTTACCTGTCAGACCACATGTTCGGTCTGTTTTAGATGTTTACCCTCCTCAGACTCTGGATACTAATGAATGGATCATTATCTAGTGCTGCAGTCACTAAAAAATAAACCTTCATTTGAATCAGGTGCATTAAGGGGGAACATTTAAAATACAGACTTAAAGTCCATGAAGATTAAGAAATACTGCTATACCAACACAAATCCCATCACTGTTGCTGCCTGATTGAACTACACCCAGAAGCTGAATAGTTCTATAGGTCAGTTACAAGACTAGGCCCACCCAAACCCTAAAAGCTGAAGTGTTCCACTGACAGAAAACAGCCCTAACTGAATTATGAAAAAGTGAAATAGAAGGGGAGTAAACTAATATGGGCTCATCCCAAAATGAAATATTAACTAGCTACTTTGGATTCAGAAGCCTTTAATACTTGTGTTCCAATACCACAAAAATGTAAGGTACGAATTGAAGTCTTTGGAGTCCAAGATAAAGATTTACTGCCATACTAACGCTTACCCTGTCACTGTTGCTCAATTGAACATCAAGAAGCAGAGTATTTCTACAGGTCAGTTACAAGACTAGATTCACCCAAACCCTAAAAACCAGTGTTACACTAACTGAGAAATGAACAAAGTAAAAAAAAAAAAAAACATCTGTTTTTGATTAGCATGAGTTCATTCCACCATGTGAGGTTAACTAGCACCATTATCAAGCTTGGTGGAACCCTGACCCTTTCATTTGTGCTGGAGCAGGGAAACATCTATAACTGTCAGGACATTGGGCCTCATGAACTAACATTGACCTGTCATACAAAGTAGGAAATTGATGATTTATCACAATTTTCAGAGACAACATAATCTGTCCGTTTTAAACATTTACACTCACAACACTCCTGATACTATTGAATGGATCATTATCTAGTGCTGCAGTCACTAGAAAATAACCGTTCATTTGAATCAGGTGTATTAAAAGAGGGAACATTTAAAAAAGACAGAATTGAAGTCCTTGGAGATTAAGAAAAACTGCTATGCTAACTAATCCCATCACTGTTGCTGCCTGATTGAACTACACCCAGAAGGTGAATATTTCTATAGGTCAGTTACAAGACTAAGTCCACCGAAACCTTAAAAGCTGATGTGTTCCACTGACAAACCATAGCCCTAACTGAATAATGAAAAACTGTTGAATAGAAGGAGAGTCAAGTAATCTTTGCTCAACCCAAAATGAAATCTTAACTGGCTACACCAGATTCAGAAGCCTTAAATACTTGTGTTCCAATACACCAAACATTAAAAATAAATGAAGTCTTTGAAGTCCAAGAAAGAATTACTGCCGTACTAACGCTTACCCTGTCACAGCCCCTGATGGTCAATTGAACTACATCGAGAAGCTGAGTATTTATCAAGGTCAGTTACAAGACTTGGCCGACACAAACCCTACAAAATGATGTGTTCCACTAACAAATGCTAACTGAAGAATGGACAACAAAGTGAAACAAGAGAAGAAACCTGTTTTTATTATTATTAGCATAAAATCATCCTACCATGTGATCTTAACTAGCACCTTTATCAAGCTTGGTGGAACCCTGACCCTTTCAGTTGCGCTGGAGCAGGGAAGCATCTACAACTGTCAGGACATTGGGCCTCTTGAACTAAAATTGATGACCTGTCATACAGAGTAGGAAGTGTATGACTAGTGACTAATCACAACTTTCAGAGACCACATAATCTGTGCATTTTAAACATTTAGCCTCACAACACTCCTGATACTAATGAATGGATCATTATCTAGTGCTGCAGTCACTAGAAAATAACCCTTCATTTGAATCAAGTGCATGGAAAGGGGGAACATTTAAAAGGCACAGAATTGAAGTCCTTGAAGATACTGCTATACTAACACAAATCGTATCCCTGTTGCTGCCCCATGGTTGATTAAACTACACCAGAAGCTGAATATCTATAGGTCAGTTACACAAGCCTAGTCCCACCCAAACCCTAAAAGCTGATGTGTTCTGAAAGAAACCATAGCCCTAACTAAGTAATGAAAAACAAAGTGAAAGACAAGGGAAGAAAATTATCATCATGGGCTCATCCCAAAATGTAATCATAACTAGCTACACCCAATTCAGAAACCTCTAATGCTTGTGTTCCAATACACCGCACAACCAGTATCAAGGAGCCTCATCCCACCATATGATCCTAACTAGCTACACTGGATTCAGAAGCCTTTAATACTCCTTCCAACACAAAATTTAACACATCAGAATTGAAGTCCAAGATAAAGAATTACTGCAGTACTAACACTAACCTTGTCACTGTTGCTGCCCCTGATGGTTGATTGAACTACACTGATAAGCTGAGTATTTCTATAAGTCATTTACAAGACTAGGCCCACCCAAACCCTAAAAACTGATGTGCTCCACTAACAGAAACAGGGTTATGATTTCATGAGCTTTAGGGTTTGGGTGGGCCTAGGCTTGTGTAACTGACTCAGCTTCTGAGTGTAGTTTAATCAACCATGGGCAGCAACAGGGATAAGACTTGGTAGTATGGCAGTATTTTTTTATCTTTAAGGACTTTAGTTCTGTGTTTTTTTATGTTCCCCCTCCCAAGACTCCTGATACTAATGAACGGATCATTATCTAGTGCTGCAGTCACTAGAAAATAACCCTTCATTTGAATCAAGTGCATTGAAAGGGGGAACATTTCAAAAAACAGAATTAAAGTCCTTGAAGATTAAAAGGAATACTGCCATACTAACAAATCTTATCACTGCTGCCTCATGGTTGATTAAACTACACCCAGAAGCTGAGTCAGTTACACAAGCCTAGGCCCACCCTAACCCTAAAAGCTCATGAAACCATAACTGAATAATGTAAAAGTGAAATACAGGGGAAGAAACAAATTTTTATTATTATTATTAACATGGACTCAATCCCAAAATGTGATTGGAACTAACTACAACTGTTTCAGAAGCCATTTGTACTTGTCTTTCAATACACCGCACAACTAGATGCATCAATTGCGACTCATCCCACCATATCTTAACTAGCTACACCTGATTCAGAAGCCAGTTGTACTTGTATGCCAATGCACAACACACAAAATATAACACTAACCCTGATGGTTGATTAAACTACACCCAGAAGCTGAGTTAGCATACTTACAGCCCACCCAAACAAGCTGCTTGTTAACACCGCTAGGTTACCACAGCCTGCCCGGAGAAGGCCTGAAGATCGCCCTCCCAGACACATGCAAACAAAAACTGCTTGAGGTGAAGGACACCAGTCTTGCCTAGAGGGAATGCTGGCGGAAGGGAACATTCTAAAATCTTAATTCCCCACAAGCTACCAGCAGCTAAGGGCCGAGAGAGAGAGAGGTTAGGTTTACCCGGCCAGACAAGTTGCTCCTGTCACAGCCTCCACAGAAAAGTTTAATACATGTGTTCCAATACGCCACACAACTACAAGTATCAATTGAGATGTGTGTGTGTGTGTGAGAGAGAGAGCGAGAGAGAGCGAGATGTATTAGGAGAGACATAAGGATAGGGTTACCCACCTAGACGAGCTGCCCCTGTCACAGCCTGCCCAGAGATGTTCACCTTACCTGGCAAGCTGCCCCTGTCACAGCCTGCCCAGAGAGAGTTAATACTTGTGTTCCAATACACCGCACAACTACAAGTATCAACTGAGGAGAGACATAAGGATAGGGTTACCCACCTAGACGAGCTGCCCCTGTCACAGCCTGCCCAGAGATGTTCACCTTACCTGGCAAGCTGCCCCTGTCACAGCCCGCCCAGAGAGAGTTAATACTTGTGTTCCAATACACCGCACAACTACAAGTATCAAATGAGGAGAGACAGATAAGGTTAGGTTTACCCACCTAGACAAGCTGCCCCTGTCACAGCCTGCCCAGAAAAGTCTACCCTCCCAGAGAAGCTGCCCCTGTCACAGCCTGTCCAGAGAAGTTTACCCACCCAGACAAGCTGCCCCTGTCACAGCCTGCCCAGAGAGATTTAATACTTGTGTTTCAATACACCGCACAACTACAAGTATCAAATGAGGAGAGACAGATAAGGATAGGTTTATCAACCTAGACAAGCTGCCCCTGTCACAGCCTGTCCAGAGAAGTTTACCCACCTGGAGAAACTGCCCCTGTCACAGCCTGCCCAGAGAGGTTTAATACTTTTGTTCCAATACACCCCACAACTACAAGTAGCAAACGAGGCCAGAGAGGGTAGGTTTACCCAGCCAGACAAGCTGCCCCTGTCACAGCCTGCTCAGAGAGAGTTAATACTTGTGTTCCAATACACCGCACAACTACAAGTATCAAATGAGGAGAGACAGATAAGGACAGGTTTACCCACCTAGACAAGCTGCCCCTGTCACAGCCTGCCCAGAAAGGAAAGGTTTACCCACCCAGACAAGCTGCCCCTGTCACAGCCTGTGCAGAGAAGTTTACCCACCAAGACAAGCTGCCCCTGTCACAGCCTGCCCCAGAGAAGTTTAATACTTTTGTTCCAATACACCGCACAAATACAAGTAGCAAACGAGGCCAGAGAACCATGCCCATACACGTTTACTCACCCAGACAAACTGCCCCTGTCAGCCTGCCCAGAGAGGTGTACCCACCAAGACAAACTGCCCCTGTCACAGCCTGCCCAGAGAGGTGTACCCAGTCAGACAAGCTGCCCCTGTCACAGCCTGCCCAGATATGTTTAGCCAGCCAGGCAAGCTGCCCCTGTCACAGCCTGCCCATACATGTTTAGCCAGCCAGGCAAGCTGCCCCTGTCACAGCCTGCCCAGAGAGGTGTACCCACCCAGACAAACTGCCCCTGTCACAGCCTGTCCAGAGAAGTTTACCCACCCAGACAAACTGCCCCTGTCACAGCCTGCCCAGAGAGGTTTAATACTTTTGTTCCAATACACCCCACAACTACAAGTAGCAAACAAGGCCAGAGAGGGTAGGTTTACCCAGCCAGACAAGCTGCCCCTGTCACAGCCTACCCAGAGATGTTCACCTTACCTGGCAAGCTGCCCCTGTCACAGCCTGCCCAGAGAGAGTTAATACTTGTGTTCCAATACACCGCACAACTACAAGTAGCAAACGAGGCCAGAGAACCATGCCCATGCATGTTTACCCACCCAGACAAACTGCCCCTGTCAGCCTGCCCAGAGAGGTGTACCCACCCAGACAAACTGCCCCTGTCACAGCCTGCCCAGAGAGGTGTACCCAGTCAGACAAGCTGCCCCTGTCACAGCCTGCCCAGATATGTTTAGCCAGCCAGGCAAGCTGCCCCTGTCACAGCCTGCCCATACATGTTTAGCCAGCCAGGCAAGCTGCCCCTGTCACAGCCTGCCCATACATGTTTAGCCAGCCAGGCAAGCTGCCCCTGTCACAGCCTGCCCATACATGTTTACCCACCCAGACAAACTGCCCCTGTCACAGCCTGCCCAGAGAGGTGTACCCACCCAGACAAACTGCCCCTGTCACAGCCTGCCCAGAGAGGTGTACCCACCCAGACAAACTGCCCCTGTCACAGCCTGCCCAGAGAGGTGTACCCACCCAGACAAACTGCCCCTGTCACAGCCTGCCCAGAGAGGTGTACCCACCCAGACAAACTGCCCCTGTCACAGCCTGCCCAGAGAGATGTACCCACCCAGACAAACTGCCCCTGTCACAGCCTGCCCAGAGAGGTGTACCCAGTCAGACAAGCTGCCCCTGTCACAGCCTGCCCAGATATGTTTAGCCAGCCAGGCAAGCTGCCCCTGTCACAGCCTGCCCATACATGTTTATCCACCCAGACAAGCTGCCCCTGTCACAACCTGCCCAGATATGTTTACCCACCCAAACAAGCTGCCCCTGTCACAGCCTGCCCAGAAAGGTTTAATACTCGTAATAGTGCAGTGTACTGGAACGCAAGTATAAACTGAAACTCTGGAGAGAGAAAAAGAGAGAGAAAGTTAGATTTCTCCAGCCTATCCATAGAGGATTAATACTTGTAGTTGTGCGGTGTATTGGAACACAAGTATCAAAGACTCTAGAAAGAGAGAGACAGAAAGAGATACAAGTTTAGGTTTAGTCTGTTAGACAAGCTGCCCCTGTCACAGCCTGCCCAGAGATGGTTACCTTACCTGGCAAGCTGCCCCTGTCACAGCCTGCCCAAAGAGGGTTAGCTTACCTGGCAAACTGCCCCTGTCACAGCTTGCCCAAAGACATTTACCTTACCTGGCAAGCTGCCCCTGTCACAGCCTGCCCAAAGAGAGGTACCTTACCTGGCAAGCTGCCCCTGTCACAGCCTGCCCAAAGAGGATTACCTTACCTGGCAAGCTGCCCCTGTCACAGCTTGCCCAAAGACATTTACCTTACCTGACAAGCTGCCCCTGTCACAGCCTGCCGAGAGATGTTTACCGTACCATACCTTACCGAGCACTTAACCTGAGTTCCATACACCGCACAACTTCAGGATTAAATGCTGACTCACCATTGTGAATGCATGGTAAGTCATTCAATGAGATGCCGTTCACAGTTATGGTTAGATAATTTTTTGTATTTTTTTTTTTTACAGTCCATAGCATCCACTTGACAAATAGAATCAACAGTACCAAAACACTCAACTCAAATATGCACAGATAATTAATAAAACAGAATAGAAGTATGAAAACAATACCCACAATGCCTTGCACCAACAGTGCCCCTCAAACCAGAAGCAGGAACTGTAGTCCAGAAGCCATAACTGTAGTCCGGGAGTCTTGGTTGTAGCAAATTGTTCAACACAGCGATAAAAGAGCAGGGTAACATACGGTGAACATTGTAATAGATTAATAAACCAATAAAACACAAAACACCAGAATAAAGAACACAATAATAACTTCAGGTCAAATTACATAAAAGACTCAAATAAAATATACAAATAGTTTGCAGAGGGAGCGCTCCCCCACTATAGTGCTCACTTGGAGAGGTGACCAACCCAGTGTTTGAGGGCTGCATTTGAGTGGTCCAGGAGCATGTTGTCAATCTCCCCCTTACTGTTTCTCATTGTGCTGATTTCATGTCCTTATAATGTAGATATATATATATCTACAATAGGGGAAGCTTTACTGATTATCATTGTTGAAAGAAAAAGTTGACAGCATCAAACTAACCTATGTTCTCTATGGCATAGAGCTGACTGTCTCATCACTCATGTCTTAGTTTGAAGGTTATGATGATGCATTACTGACCTTGTGGATCATTGCTGGTCTCCCGTTAAAAAAATACATTTACAATATTTAACATTGAAAACACCACTAATTTGACTTCTACTTGAAATTAAGGTTAGAGTTTATTACTAGGGAACACTTATCTTTGAAAGCATTGCTGATTTTTTCTGATCTATTTTTGCAATAAAATTTAAACTATTAACTTCAGTTGTTTGAGCTGGAGGTATTTATATTGGGGATAGGATTAGACTCATACCACCATGTGATCTTAACTAGCAACACCTGAATCAGAAGCCTTCCCAGAAAGCAGGAACTGTAGTCCAGAAGCCATAACTGTAGTCCAGAAATCTTGGTTGTAGCAAATTGTTCAACACAGCGATAAAAGAGCAGTGTAACATACGGTGAACATTGTCACAAAATATGATTTTACATTATTTAAGTAACTGGCAATATTTTTAAATTTCAACAGCTGACAAGAGCCTACACTATCGTGAAACATTTGGATAGAATGTCAAAACAGTACGTCTGCGGTTTATCATCGCCATCTAGTGGCGTAATATGAGAACTGATGGTGGTATTTATGAATCCATGAATAACACGCAATGTCAAACCTGATAACACCAGTAAATGTCATGGCTTCTTCAACCACATTTTTACGTAGAAAGTAAAAGCAACTGTAAGATAGTTGAAGGCTCTTCAGGGAGTTTGGATCAAAATACATTTGATTCAAATCAATAAAATCATTGACATAAACTGATTGTAAGTAACAATTTTTTATATGAGAATCTGAAAGTGACTATTTTATAAATAAAGCTATGGACTGGCCCCTAGGCTAGGTTGGACTGAGTTGGCTGGCCCCTTGGCTAGGCTAAACTGGGCTGGGCTGGCCCCTAGGCTAGGCTAAACTGGGCTGGCCCCTTGGCTAGGCTAAACTGGGCTGGGCTGGCCCCTAGGCTAGGCTAAACTGGGCTGGGCTGGCCCCTTGGCTAGGCTAAACTGGGCTGGGCTGGCCCCTTGGCTAGGCTAAACTGGGCTGGGCTGGCCCCTTGGCTAGGCTAAACTGGGCTGGGCTGGCCCCTAGGCTAGGCTAAACTGGGCTGGGCTGGCCCCTTGGCTAGGCTAAACTGGGCTGGGCTGGCCCCTAGGCTAGGCTAAACTGGGCTGGGCTGGCCCCTTGGCTAGGCTAAACTGGGCTGGGCTGGCCCCTAGGCTAGGCTAAACTGGGCTGGGCTGGCCCCTTGGCTAGGCTAAACTGGGCTGGGCTGGCCCCTAGGCTAGGCTAAACTGGGCTGGGCTGGCCCCTAGGCTAGGCTAAACTGGGCTGGGCTGGCCCCTGGCTCCCTCACAGAAGCGATGGTCCCTGGGCTGGTTGGCTGGCCCCCTCTTACCCCCTCACTGAACCCTAAACAAAATGTTCAAACTGAATAATGGAAAACACAACGTGAAATACATAAAGGGAAGAAACCTGTTTTATTATTATTAGCATGGGCTGTGGGCATGAAACAATGATATTATTGGCCTTACAATTAATAACATTTTACACACTATCCAATTCATCAAAGCACCTTGAAAAACTAAAAGAGGATTAAATGACACATTATTTGTGTGAACAACTTGATCAACTCAAATAAATTGTTGCTTTGAAAATCCTAAATGATACAAGCACAATACAGTTGTGAGGGTGCTGGGTTTGGGTTAATCTAATCTAATCTGAACTCCCGTTCGACAGACGCAGCTGTCTGCCATCGGATACACCTGGGGGTCCTGGGGGTCCTCTCCAGCACTGGGCACCTGACTGGTGGGGCATCTCGATCCTCTGGGAGGAGTGAAATGATAGTTTGATGGACCTTAGTCCCCCTGATCCTCCAGCTGTCCTTGAGGAGGGAAGGATGGGGTCTCCTTTTTTCATGTACTCGTTTATAAGTCTGAAAGCAGAGAGTGAAGGAGGAGAGGAGTAAAGGGGAGGGGAGGAGAGCACTTAACTGACTGGGTTCATGACTGCCTTTGACTCTACCATCGGTGTGAATCTGAAGATGGAAGCCAATCCCAACCCTGCAGTAGAGCTCACAAGTCCTGCGTCCTGAGAGGATTTCCTCTTCCTGAGAAGGGTCTTCCAAAGAAACATACTCCCATCCAGTCAGGTAAATCAACTGAGTGACGGTATAAAGACAAAGAGGAACATTCATTCTTCCTAAAAGATACTCAGGTTTCTGTCTTTGTTAGGCCAGGTCTAGCATTTAGTTGATTGTGAGCGCTGTGAACAAAAGGATTTTGTAACTGAAAGCTCAAACCTGCTCATTATACGATACAACACAAAAACTTAAAGCATTTTCCAAGGACTCAGTATGGGCTGTATTTTTACGTACAAGCAGACTGTTTTAAAAGATCAACAGGGCACACTAATAATTAATTAATCAAAGATAGAGACAGTTAGGAATCGCTTTACTTATTTTGAAAATATAGCCATATCCAAAGTGACATACAAATAGTGCATGTAGACGGTACAGCAGAAGAAGCCACATCAAAAGTGGACAGTTGTAACTTGTAGTTAGAATCAAGGTGGTTTCATCTAGGCTCAGTTCACACATCTGTCAGCTGTCAACACTGTGCAACAACATCAAACAATAAGAGAGGAACCTCTCCTCCAACAAACACACCTTTTCCTTTTGGCCTGGAAGAGGATGTCTTCTACTGTGTCTTTGAGAGACCCAGACTCATCCTCCTTGATCACTTCCCTGTGGGTGAGACAGAACAACAGACTGATGATGTCAGTGGGCCAACAACAAGCTGATGGTTCAGCACAGTGATGGAGACATGAGTCCCAGTAAACTGAGGCTCACCATGTCCGCTCGTATCCTCCCTCCCAGTGCTTAACTCTCTCTGGCTCCTCGTCCATGACAGGGTTTCACTTTGTTCAGCTGGTAACTAACTAACAAGTCAAATATTCATACTGGATTTAAACATGGACATATGGACTGGAACAACTTGCAGTTCCACTCAACAGCTGGTAGTTAAATAGCTACGATAATAACTTTCACCTTATAAACAAGATAAACCTTTATTAAAATAAAAATTATATTTGACTGCTTGTTTACCAAATCACCTTGTATATTAACATTAGACTTACAAATGGAACAATAAAAGTCGCTATAATCTTACAAGGAAGCCAATCTTTGGTTTCACCTGTCCGGTGCAGCGCAACACTGGTCCTCCGGAAACAAGCTGCACACACTCAGTTCCGAAATTAAATAATTAGCTTCCAAATTGTTGACAATTAGTATTTACATTACTGTATTAGTTAGGTTTTGTTCTGTGACAGTCTTGTTGCTATGCTCAGTGACCGATGCTCTTTCGTAAAGCTCTCTCTTGTAAATGTAACATCTGGACCGACTCTTCAAACGGGTTTATCATCCCCATCTGGTGGCGTATTTTGAGAACTGCTGGAGGCATTTATATTTACATTAATAACTTTTTTGTTCAGTTAAAGAGATTTACGCAAACAAAGAAAAGTATCAATTATTTATACTTTTCATAAATTGGTGGGTAAAAAATGTACAGAATTTCATATTTTTTCTGCATATTTTAGTTAACATAATAAACTGTTGACTTTACAAATATGGTAAAAGCATTGTTGGTTTGAGTTAGTGCTTCTAATGCACCCATTTAACTTATATCTGAGAAGTGTATTTTGTATTTTGATGGATTCAAAGCGACACCATGACTCTTAACAGGAATTTGCTTTAGAAAAGGAGCGAATGATGGGTGGAATGTGTTTTAATATCTGTACCAAAAAATTCTAATTTCCCCAAGTGGGATGAATAAGACATTGTGTCCCACACTATAGATGAGGTCATTCTATTTATCTCACTTGCCCATCTTTCCAGTAATTTTCTGTCTGCAGACGATAGGATTCAAGGTTAGAGCGGCATCATTTCAAGATTATCTTATTTATTTATTGCTGAGCTGCTGAAACGATTTGGCCCTACGCGCTCCCTCAGAACTATGGACCAATGCCTGCTGGTCTTCCCCTGCACTCGTTTACAGACCAGGGGGGGATCAAGCCTTTCAAGCAGTGGCCCCCAGACTCTGGAACTCGTTGCCACTATCTTTGTGCTCTTTTAGCTCCACTGAGACTTTTACAAAGTAGCTGAAAACCCTGTTGTTTAGGCAGGCCTTTAGTTAGGTGAGGGTTTTTATGTTTTTTTGTAATGTTGTATTTTCTGTATGTATAATTTTTCTGTACAGCACTTTGTGAATTCTTTCTGAAAAAAATGATATATAAATACAATTTACTTAGTTGACACTAACAACCATACTGATCCACCTTCCAAATCTAAACATCCTGTGACCCTATACCACGGCTGTCCGCTAGTCTAGAGCCTGGACACCCCTACCATGGTGAACACCACCCTAGAGGACACCCCTACCCTGGAGGACACCCCTACCCTGGAGGACACCCCTACCCTGGAGGACACCCCTACCCTGGAGGACACCCCTACCCTGGTGAACACCACCCTGGTGGACACCCCTGGACACCCCTACCCTGGTGAACACCACCCTGGTGGACACCCCTGGACACCCCTACCCTGGTGAACACCACCCTGGAGTTAGTGAAGAAAAAGGTAGAGGACACAGACGCAGGAAGGTTTTGGACCTGGTGACCCTTTAGACCTTTTGACCTTTAGACCTAACCCAATAGTTGTAAAGTCTTCAGACAACAGTACTTCATCACTCCCAGTCATGAGTTTAATCATTTAAATATACATAGACTTTCTCCCATGTTAAATACCCCCAGTTCCTCTGTCATCCCACCCCCCTCTGCTCTCCTCCATACATCCTGCTCTCCACAGAGGAGGATCCACATTAAAACACATGTGCAGTATATTGCTTTTTAAGACATTTTAAAACATAAATTTCAATACAACTTTGTTCCTATGTTTGCTGCTCCCACATTTAAACAGAATGTGAACAGAACAGTGTCCCTCAGTCTGGCTGCACAAACTAATGGTTTCTCCTGTAGTTAGGACACGATCACAAGCCCTTCAGTTGTTTGTATGATGAGGTTTGAGAGGTTTACTGGACCATCTGTAGACATGTCTCATTTCCATGTGATAGTCTTTGTGATTTCCTTCCTTCACGAGTGTTCATGCATCTCTTTTCTGTTGAAACAGTTTCTGTCTCTCTAATCCAACACTAACCAAGGAGGACTCTGGCTTCTAACGTTAGTACAGGGATTAGTTTACAGTCCTCTCACAAAGGAAGGGTGTGCTGTTTGGAGATTGCCATTGGCTCACTGGTTCCAGCATTGGCATTGGTCCATTGCAAGGGTGAGGGATAGGTGCAGGCAGAGTGAAGGACAGTGAGTCAGGGCACTGAAGAAAAACTGCATTTAGTCACAAAGCATGCATGTTAACACTGAACTCAAGAGTCTGAGTCTGTGTGTGTGTGTGTGTGTCTGTGTGTGTATGCGTGCGTGCTGCTCTGTTGTTTGAGGTGTATGAATGGATGCCTGTGCCTCTGTGCATGTGGTGTGTCCAGGTATGTTCATGTGCATGTGGTGTGTCCAGGTATGTTCAAGTTTTCTTGTCCGTCTTTTAAACAGTCTGTGCTTCAGGGTTGTGTTGGTTTTAGAGCCGGGACTGGAGAGTTCAAACACGAGGGGAGTATTTGGGGTTTCTTGGCACCTCGGTGAAGGATTTTAGCTCGTAAGGAATCCCTGTGTCCACCTCAATGGACTTGCGAGAGAATAGCAGCCGGATATCATTGTGCAAGTAGATTTTACCAGATTTGGAGCTCTGGAATCTACAAATGAACAGAAAAAATTAGACTGGCAAAATTTATTTCAAGGATGCATCAAGCTGTTGAAATTCCACACATACCGGAGGTGAATCAGGTAACACAGAATCTTCTTCCTGTCGGTGGCCCCGCCCTCTATAGGCTCCTCCCTTTCCTCTTCTAGCGTCTCCTCCACTGGCATAAGAAATATGCGCTGTCGCAGGAAGGTGATGTGATTGGTGGGCATGTCTCCAAGGTTGTAGGTCACCAGGAACATCTTAACCACAGTTTTGTTGGGATTGAATAAGGTCTGGAAAAAGAACATATTTTAAACATATTTAACATATGTAACTACAAGATGTAAAAAGCATGACTTTTACTACATTTACTTTAATTTGATCATTTTGGAACAGATCAAACTGATACTGATTTATGAACACATGAAGTATGTGCAACAGCTGGACATGATTAATTAACATAAGTATGTTATATGTTAATAATTTGGCAACTCTGTAATATATTCCTTGTTACTTCCCAAACTATGTGAAAAATGTATCTCACACACACAGATGATAACTAATGAGATTCATGGTTCACAAGGATAGATTGTTGTAGTTTGGGAAAGATGTTTATTATACGGATAAAATCCCATTTGGCAGCTTTTATAGGTTCTTGAGTATTTTTGGTTTCTCATTGGAAATGGGCGCGGCCTGGAGGGCCTCCTGTCTAAAGTGGCCCATGTTCTGTGTGGTATTTATTAATGTACTGCAGTTTCACCATATCACATTTTATAACTTTTTATGGTTATGGTCCAAGAGCACCACTGACATGTCATAAGAATAAAATAATAATGAAGAAGCCTATAATAAAACCAACAATAACAGTAGGTTTCCTTCTGGTGGAGGTTAAGGCTCTGGTAGGATAAGGGGAGGGGTTAGGGATAAGAGGGGGGGGAGGGGTTAGGGATAAGAGGGGGGGGAGGGGTTAGGGATAAGGGGAGGGGTTAGGGATAAGGGGAGGGGTTAGGGATAAGGGGAGGGGTTAGGGATAAGGGGAGGTGTTAGGGATAAGGGTGGGGTTAGGGATAAGGGGAGGGGTTAGGGATAAGGGGAGGGGTAGGCTCACCACTTGGATGGTTCCTGCTTTGGGTATACTGTATCCTTTCTTTCCAAGAGACTCAAGGGAAATCATTCCCTAGGAAGGGAAGGAGACACTCTTGTTAAAAACAAAACCACTGGATAAAGATTTTTATGTATCGAAAGACCAGTTCAATGCCAAACCTATTTCAGAGAATTTCTCAACCCCCACAGATTTGTTGGCTGAGCGTCTGTGTGTTCACCAGGGGTCTCATTTATAAACCTATGTGGAGGCTTTTTACTAAAAGTGTACGTAATCCCAAAAGCCCCCCAAAATATGCGAGTGGAAGCATATTTCGGCTGCTGTCAACTGTGCCAGTGCGACAGCGCAGACTTACAAAATATATATATTTAGTTATACACTGTGTTGTGCTGTTACCTAAAGGTATATGTGATGTTGTCCTATATTCCGTGCTGTCGGGCATCTCTCAAGTTTGTTTTAGGAAGTGGCATGAGGGTGTATGTACTCACCAGGAAGGGTGAGGATGTATGTACTCACCAGGAAGGGTGAGGGTGTGTGTACTCACCAGGAAGGGTGAGGGTGCACTGTGCTCTGAGAGGTCGTAGTAGGTGACCTGCACGGGCAGTGTAGCATGTTGGGGACAGTAGGAGCCGCTGGCACCAATCTCTGCTGTAAAACCCTCGATGCGCCCAGATGGACAGAAACGGCCTTTGAGGATGGATTCCTAGAAGTAAATGCATACAGTAAAAATACAGCTCCCATGTTGACAGGCCCATTGAATGTGCCTGGCAGGTGGGTTAAGGGTGTACACCTTCAAGAGAAGGCTTAAAACTCACCTATTTAAAGAATTTAATGGCACTTAGGAATAGTATGGCACTTCACATAATCTAATGTGCTTTAGAACAATTTGTTGGTCCCCCTATGGTGACTTGCCAGTGTTGTATCTCTTGCTTTATGTTCACAATCGTTGTGTTATGCATTTATAGTTCTTCCCTTGGCACTTATTGGTTCTCATGATGTATGATTCACGATCTAAAAAAACGACTGTGTTCGAGGTCTATCACGTTTCTATGCTCAATGACTGATGCTCTTTGTAAAAACTCTCTCTTTGGATTTAGCGTCTGCTAAATGAATAAATGTAAATGTACAAGTTTGCATGTGTCTAACCAGCCCTACCAGGTTTGGTGTGTGTGTCTAACCAGCACTACCTGGTTTGGTGTGTGTCTAACCAGCACTACCTGGTTTGGTGTGTGTCTAACCAGCACTACCAGGTTTGGTGTGTGTCTAACCAGCACTACCTGGTTTGGTGTGTGTCTAACCAGCACTACCAGGTTTGGTGTGTGTCTAACCAGCACTACCTGGTTTGGTGTGTGTCTAACCAGCACTACCTGGTTTGGTGTGTGTCTAACCAGCACTACCTGGTTTGGTGTGTGTCTAACCAGCACTACCAGGTTTGGTGTGTGTCTAACCAGCACTACCAGGTTTGGTGTGTGTCTAACCAGCACTACCAGGTTTGGTGTGTGTCTAACCAGCACTACCAGGTTTGGTGTGTGTCTAACCAGCACTACCAGGTTTGGTGTGTGTCTAACCAGCACTACCAGGTTTGGTGTGTGTCTAACCAGCACTACCTGGTTTGGTGTGTGTCTAACCAGCACTACCTGGTTTGGTGTGTGTCTAACCAGCACTACCTGGTTTGGTGTGTCTAACCAGCACTACCAGGTTTGGTGTGTGTCTAACCAGCACTACCAGGTTTGGTGTGTGTCTAACCAGCACTACCAGGTTTGGTGTGTGTCTAACCAGCACTACCTGGTTTGGTGTGTGTCTTACCTCAAAGTTTCCCAGCAGTGAGCGGCTGATGGAGGAGGGCCAGTCTGCACGAGCCGGGCGGCAGGTGTCTGTACGCCGCCCGCTACGCAGTTGACGACTAGATGCACAAACACAGTGGAACTTTGTTAACTGGCAAAAATCCATCAGTGCAAAACCCTTCAGGTGGTTTGAAACATACCTTTTGAGGCGAAGGGCACTCTTCAGTCTCCTCCCTGCTCTCATGCAGTCAGAGGCACTCTAAGGGACAGATGCCAGATGTTTAATACTAATATACCATCACAATACATAAATGAATACCATGTCAATACCATGGGTGTGCACTAGAACATCCCTACACCCCCAACCACCACCTACGATCCTCCTCTGACAACAGTCTGGTGGTCCCCCCTCTCAAGAGCACCTGGTCCCAACACTATCTCTTCCCCTGTCTGGACCCCCAATGGTGGAATCAACTCCCTACCTCCATCAGAAACACAGACTGTCTCCCCACCTTCGAGAAAAGGCTCAAGACTCACTTGTTCCGTGAGTTCAATGATACTTAGGAATGACTGCTGGACCTGATGTTAGTTGAGGGACTTGTTGCTCTTGTTACCGATATGAAATACAAGGTATATTATTATTCATCACTTTCTATTATTTACTTAGTGCCGTCAGATTATTAAACGACCGCTGCTAATCCTGCTGCTGAACCACGTCCATAACCACTACGACATGCAATATCATGTATGCAATACTATGCAGTTGCGTGCAATGTACAATATTCTTTACATGCAATAACTTGGCTCTGTCAATCACTACATATTAATGGCTGGAGCCACCTCACTTAACTCACACTTATGTGCAATGTTGTTATTTCATACTCTTAGATCCCCATCTTGGGTACTTTTTACAGTATTTGTACTAACCTGTTACTCTAAGTGCTATACTGTGACCTTCTGCTGTTGCAAACTGCAATTTACAAATAAAGGATTATCTTATCTTTATCTCATCTTTCCTAGAGGTAAACTATTGCACGTTTGAGATTCATGCTATTTAATTGTAACTCGTTTAACTTAATGCTCTTGTGGCTTTTCCCCTTGTTTGGTTTCCCACAATGTATGCTTAATAACCTGACTACCCGCAATGTGTGGGGCCATCTTGTTGTTATGATAAGTGATGCTCTTTTGTAAAGCTCTCTCTTGGAAGTTGCTTTGGATAAAACCGTTGTCTGCTAAATGAATAAATGTAAATGAATAAATGTAACAAGATCTGCATTTCCGATAAACCACACACATCTTACAGAAACATTAATGTCTTAGTGCAGGTAAATGTAAATGGTTGTTTTTCAGCACATGGTTCCAGCTGGGTGGTGTCTCTGTGCGAGTGTGTGGAAGTCTCCATGTGGATATGGTGGATATGGTTTGGGTTAGGGTTGGTTAGGGTTAGTTACTTACAGGGTATGAAGTCTCGGATGCCGCTTCCCACACACACACATTCCCCACATCCCAGATGTTCATAGTGGAAGGTTCCCAGTCCAGTCGTCCTTCACCAGCTAATCCAAATATTAGCACTTCTCTAGTTAACCAGTCGCTAGTTAATACTTCACAATTTGAACCTATGCTATGTAACCCCACAACAGGGTGTGAGGCTGTCTCTCAGCTAGGTTTATTATCCGCATCACACTCACTCTCAGGCACTGTGGACATCTCAACCTGTCTAAACCTTTTTCTGCCAACTTTGATCCTGTTCCTCACTCTCCAACGTCTCCAACTTTCTCCCTTCTCCCACCTCTATATCCTTGCTTCAGAAGTCTAGCTCTAAATGTTTTGATTCCAGTCGCTCTGTATCTCGACCTCCCTCTGTACTCTGCCCTAACTAATGCTCTTGACTCTGAACCTACCAGGTCATGATGGTTTTTTACTTAAAAAAAAAGTAGCCTCTTTGTCACAAAGGCAATGTAGCAACCTCCCCCTGGCACCTTCCCTTCCACCCTTTCTGGAATCTGAAATGGACTATGAAAGACCAGTGGAGAGGGCTGTGGAGAGGTGTGTGTGATGGCACGACAATGGAATCTCCCTCAATGGGCTACATTCTGGAGCCACTCAGCTTGTTCTAGCACACCAGAGGATAATGAAGTAATCCCTCATCCACCTTTCCCTCTCTTGCTATCCATCCCCTTTTCACTCCTATCCATGCCTCTTATTCTATTAATCACATTATCACTCTCTCCATCCCTCAATCACTCTCTCCATTCCTCAATCAATCTCTCCATCCCTAAATCTCTTTCTCTCACTCCATTCACCCCCCTCTCACTCTACCCATCCATCAATCACTATCCATTCATCCCTCTCTCACTCTACCCATCCATCAATCACTATCCATTCATCCCTCTCTCACTCTACCCATCCATCAATCACTATCCATTCATCCCTCTCTCACTCTACCCATCCATCAATAACTACCCATTCATCCCTCTTTCACTCTACCCATCCCTCAATCACTCTTCTGATCCCTCAATCACTACTCCATCCATTCATCCCTCTCTCACTCTACCCTTCCCCTTTTCACTTCAACTCTGGCTGTGTGATTCTGAAAAACTGACAATTTACTGGATTCCCTCTGGCTCTTCATATCTGGAACTAAGTTGTATTTCATGCTTGGTCATGGATGAGTGTGTACATTAATGAATGTATATCTTTTAGTGTGTGTGTTCGTGTGTGTAAATGTGAGTGTGCCTGCTCACCCTGGTACGGTCTCGCACCGAGGGCAGCAGGTGGTTCCAGAAGGGAGCAGCCTTGGCATCAGTCCCACGACAGGAAGCCAAGCCCAGCCCGGGCGCCAGCAATGCCAGCCGGCTCCTCTTGGAGGTGGATGGGCCCTCGTCCTCAGAACACGACTCCCCTGTGTCACTGGGCGACAGCAGCTTCTTCTTGGCAGGGCAAGGACCTGATGGGGTAGAGCGAAGCCCTCTGCTACTGGGTGTTTTCTCCCAAGACGCCAGCCCACTGCTGAAGGTGGTCTGGGTTGCATTGCCCTCCGGTGAGCATGACTCCAGCCCTGCCTCCCTGGGCTCCTGCAGTTCCACTGAAGGAGGGGACACAGGCTTCTGTAGAATCCCGTAGGAGACCCCAATGGTGCAAGAGGTAAGCTTCCCTGTCGGACAGTCGTTACTGGAGTCCTCTCTTCCTGGGCTGCCAGGGACCCACTCATGTATATCTCTCAGAGGAGGAGGGCTCATCCTGGAAAAGGTCCCCATGGAGAGTCCCTGGTTAGATGGTTGACTGTGGGGATCGCACACAGATGGGGACTTGGGTGAAAGTGATGCCCACACATCTGGGATCGGCCGGTCATGGTTGTGCTGGGCAGGGCGTCGGGCAGGGGTATGGCTTGGGGAGAGGGGCGGTGACTTGGGCACCAAACTGCCTTCGGTGTCTCTATGATCTATCAATGTGCAGGAGATGACTGAGCCCACGTGTGGCCCTGGGCCACAAAGCACTCCTCCCTCCAAGGCATCCCTGCTGCAGGAGACCCCTTCCACATGGGGGCACTTGGGAATCAGCTGGGGTTCCTCCAGGCCCCTCTTCACTGCTACCCTGCCTGGCTTAGGCGGGGGCTCAGTGGGGGGCTCCAGGGCAGTGGAGAAGCCCCCGAGTTGGGAGAAGATGGAGAGCTGGTACACTTTCTGAAGTCGGAGCTCCTCCTGGCCAAAGGGCCGTAGCCCTGCTGTCTGCCCAGGATCGGCTGTCTGTATTGGTGCCGCGGGCAGAGGTAGGTCCCCCTGCTGGGCCGGGAGCTCCACAGGTGTCTCCCTACGCGACAACTCAACATGAATGTGCCGCATGGCTTTTACCTGCTTCCAGGTCTTTGAGAATGAGACAAGTCCTAGAAAGTGCAAAGAAGCAGAGAAACAACAGGAAAAGGAAGTCCTATAATCCCTGCTGTGATGTCATCACGCAGTGCCAATCAGGAAGATGTTGAACACCTGAAAACAAAACAAAAACACTGATGTGGTGGAGGAAAGAAACAAAGTAGCTGAGTTACTACTGAGCATTGCTACAAAATACAAATCACTGATTCGAACACATTTACATGTACAAAATGTTGACCACACTGCATTTATTTGGGGATATTTGCTTCTCTTACCTATGGGTTCTTCTGTTCTGCCTCCTGCCCAGTCCACCACATCTGGAGACACTACCACAGGAATCCAATCACCCCCATGGCAACCTCCACGAGAAGGTACCAGCATCCCCCAACTGTCCAATCAACAGGGAGCAGCACAGGAAGTAAAGGAGTACAGGAAGGAGTGGTACAGGAAGTGAAGGAAATACAGGAACTGTCACCTGGGGATAGAAAATAAACTTGTTAGACATTCCATCATACAGATGTTTACAGATGTTTAGGACTGAAAAGGAACACAACTGTGCAGGAATTGTTAGTTGTTTTCGTGATATTGAAACATTGCCGTCTTACTGAGTGACGATTCGTCAGTGAGGTGGGAGGGTCCTGAGGAGAGGAAGTGCAGAGGAACAGGAAGTGTCTCTCAAACTTCCCCTGTGATTGGCTGACAGCCAGATATGCCCTCCCTCAACACCTGGGCATGGGGTGTGGCTTAGAGTGTGCATCATGACACAGGCATTCCACAGAGAACCCCCTGGAGACAGAGAGCCACAAACATGTCAATCAACCAATCAATGGACGAATCAACTACGACTGGGACAGTTTACAGGGTTCATGCATGTAAGATGGGTCTGAGGTCTATTGAGCCACAGGAGTCTGTCTGTCTATGGCTTGATTAGATGGAGAACTGGGCAGAGTTGGTAGTCAGCAGGTGTCTGGGGTTACCCTAACCCTGAGGACACAAGGAATAGCACTGTTGTTGAGATGAGCAGTTCATGAAGATAAATATAACAGGCACTAACCCTAACCCGACAGGCACTAACCCTAACCCGACAGGCACTAACCCTAACCCGACAGGCACTAACCCTAACCCGACAGGCACTAACCCTAACCCGACAGGCACTAACCCTAACCCCCTTATATGCATTAACACCGGAACACGCCCCTTTCATGCGGTAACACCGTATGAACTAACTGCATCTGAATCACCAGCTGTATTGCAGGCACTCCCCTAACCCGGTCCATTAGAAGATTCTACACATGACTTTGACACATGACTACAAATTAATGAAATAACTGTACAATCAATATACAAACTATCTGAAAATGCAGGGAATTACAAATTCACAAAAAGACAAATATATATTCACAGACTATACCCCAGCTAATATCTACCAGAACATTCAATCCTTCCTAACGGAATAGAACAGATCAGATGGAGGACCAAGTCTCACTTGGACCAGAACCCAACAGCTGCCATGACAACTGCCAGCCACCATAACAACAAGCCCTTTGTGTTCTTCCACAGAAAGACTGAATATGCCTGTCCAGGAAAACATAACTCAACAAAATTAAATGGCTGACCCCCAAAAGGTCAACATTGGTGCACAAAATGTCAACTGAAACATTCTGTGCTTGACTGAATGATGTTAAGTTTTTAAATGCTATGAAATAGGAGGAAACCACACCCAAGCTTCACTCCTCAATGACAGACATTCCTGACTCTAAACACAAGACCTCCCCAGTTGAACGGTCAGATCCCATACAGGTGCAACTCAGTAAGGATGGAACTCAAGATAACTGGAGTGGTTGAATCAGGTAAGCTTGTGTTAAATAATGTGCAGAGACAAATATCCCTGTATGACAGTCAGTGAAAAAATAAGACAATTTTCCATATAGGGTATCAGTACATGAGAGGTCAGGGTATTAGGCCCCCTACAACAACCATATTTCCTCCAAAGATCAGGAATGAAAGAAGGGATGGATGGGTTAGAGATAAATCTGAGATTATGGTTATAGATAATCAGAGATAATGGGTTAGAGATTATCAGAGATGATGGGTTAGAGATAATCAGAGATGATGGGTTAGAGATAATCAGAGATGATGTGTCAGAGATAATGGGTTATAGATAAATCAGAGATGATGGTTATAGATAATCAGAGATAATGGGTTAGAGATTATCAGAGATGATGGGTTAGAGATGATCAGAGATAACGGGTTAGAGATAATCAGAGATGATGTGTCAGAGATAATGGGTTATAGATAAATCAGAGATGATGGTTATAGATAATCAGAGATAATGGGTTAGAGATTATCAGAGATGATGGGTTAGAGATGATCAGAGATAACGGGTTAGAGATAATGGGTTAGAGCTGATCAGAGATAATGGGCAGTTAGATGACAGAAGTATAGTAGAGGGAAGAAAATAAAACTTCAGTGGACAGTCATATTACATTATCATTATTATTATCATTATTCATATTACATACATAATGTGACAAAAAGAGAGGAAGAGTCACCATCTCAGGTCTTATTATCTATGTGTGTGTGTTTGTATGTATGTGTGTGTGTGTGTGTGTGTGTGTGTGTTGGAGAATCAGGTTGCCTTCCAGCTGGCTGATCTGGGTCATGTGTTCTGAGGATATAGTGACTGTATGACATCAATGTGACTGTATGACATCAATGTGACTGTATGACATCAATGTGACTGTATGACATCAGCAGCAGTGGGGTGTCAAGAGGAAGGACCTATGACTAACACACAAGGAGATGGAGACACAAACAAACACAAGACACACACACACACACCCCTCTCACCCCCCCTATACCACCTCTATCTCCTGAGCTTTCACACAGTCTTGCTATCTCACTCTCTCAATAACTAGAACACAATGAAGCCCTTCGTATCGTTTCTCATCCCACACTTTCTCTCAGCTCTTTCTGCCTGTTCCAAGCCTGCTGTTGTTCCTGCTTCCTCCCAGCTGGTAGACCAAGGAATGCTCTGGCAGCACTGAACAGGGGGGAGTGGAAACTGAAGAGCAGGGTGTTGATTGGACAAAGAATAGGGCCAGCGGTAGTGGCTGAGGGCTTGATTGGCTAGGGGGTAGATGAAACCCTGTCCACCTGTTTAGCCTGTTTGGCAGATGTCAAAAGAGCAGCAACCATGAGCAATATACAGAGGGTCTGTCCCACTATACAGAGGGCCTGTCCCACTATACAGAGGGCCTGTCCCACTATACAGAGGGCCTGTCCAACTATACAGGGGGTCTGTCCCACTATACAGGGGGTCTGTCCCACTATACAGGGGGTCTGTCCCACTATACAGGGGGTCTGTCCCACTATACAGGGGGTCTGTCCCACTATACAGAGGGTCTGTCCCACTATACAGGGGGTCTGTCCCACTATACAGAGGGTCTGTCCCACTATACAGGGGGTCTGTCCAACTATACAGGGGGTCTGTCCCACTATACAGAGGGTCTGTCCCACTATACAGGGGGTCTGTCCAACTATACAGGGGGTCTGTCCCACTATACAGGGGGTCTGTCCAACTATACAGGGGGTCTGTCCCACTATACAGGGGGTCTGTCCAACTATACAGGGGGTCTGTCCCACTATACAGAGGGTCTGTCCCACTATACAGGGGGCCTGTCCAACTATACAGGGGGTCTGTCCCACTATACAGGGGGTCTGTCCCACTACACAGGGGGTCTGTCTCACTATACAGGGGGTCTGTCCCACTACACAGGGGGTCTGTCCCACTATACAGAGGGCCTGTTCAACTATACAGAGGGTCTGTCCCACTATACAGGGGGTCTGTCCAACTATACAGGGGGTCTGTCCCACTACACACGGGGTCTGTCCCACTACACACGGGGTCTGTCCCACTACACAGGGGGTCTGTCCCACTATACAGGGGGTCTGTCCCACTATACAGGGGGTCTGTCCCACTATACAGGGGGTCTGTCTCACTATACAGAGGGTCTGTCCCACTATACAGAGGGCCTGTCCAACTATACAGAGGGTCTGTCCCACTATACAGGGGGTCTGTCCCACTATACAGGGGGTCTGTCCCACTACACAGGGGGTCTGTCCCACTATACACAGGGTCTGTCCCACTACACAGGGGGTCTGTCCCACTATACAGGGGGTCTGTCCCACTATACAGGGGGTCTGTCCCACTATACAGGGGGTCTGTCCCACTATACAGGGGGTCTGTCCCACTATACAGGGGGTCTGTCCCACTATACAGGGGGTCTGTCCCACTATACAGAGGGTCTGTCCCACTATACAGAGGGTCTGTCCCACTATACAGGGGGTCTGTCCCACTATACAGGGGGTCTGTCCCACTATACAGGGGGTCTGTCCCACTATACAGGGGGTCTGTCCCACTATACAGGGGGTCTGTCCCACTATACAGGGGGTCTGTCCCACTATACAGGGGGTCTGTCTATATGATAAGAGTGTGATCATGCATGTATGTGTGTAAAGTCTGAACTGTACCAGACATGACGAGGTAATCTCTGTTTGAATGGGGGATGCAGTGGGTTTATCTACAGCAGGTTAGAGGGGGTTGTGAGAACATGCCGTATATGAAAACTTTATCAGCTGAGCAACAGGAGCAAACCGCACTTCCTGTTACAGAAGGGGGGTGTTACCATCTGTGGGCTGAAAGGCATGAGGGGTCTATTTCTAACATAGGGTTAGGAAGGAGGGGGGTTTGCAGTAGACATACAGCACAGCCTAAAAAATGAAAACACCAGTTCAGCCAATAATAATAATACAAACTATGACAATTCTACATCTAACCCTTTTCAGTTGCCTTCAAGGTAATGCAAGGTTTAAAAGGTGATATGGGAGTGGATCCCTCTCCTCTCTCTAAGTCTTCATATTGAATCATGTTTAAAAACTTCTGCAAAAAGAGGACAAGGGGAAGAGAGTGAATGGGGGGAAAGGAATATGGGAGAAGAGGAGGGGGCAGGGAAGAGAGTAAAGAGAGGACAAGGGGACAGGGCAGGGAAGAGAGTAAAGAGAGGACAAGGGGACAGGGCAGGGAAGAGAGTAAAGAGAGGACAAGGGGACAGGGCAGGGAAGAGAGTAAAGAGAGGACAAGGGGACAGGGCAGGGAAGAGAGTAAAGAGAGGACAAGGGGACAGGGCAGGGAAGAGAGTAAAGAGAGGACAAGGGGACAGGGCAGGGAAGAGAGTAAAGAGAGGACAAGGGGACAGGGCAGGGAAGAGAGTGAATGGGGGAAGAGAAAGAGAAGGTTGGGACAGAAAGCTGTGTAAGAGTGTGAGCATGTATAGGTGTAGTCCTTAACTTTCTTATTCAGGAATGCAGTCTGTTCTCTGGCCGGATCTTAAACGTGCAATGTTGTGAAGGAACCAGATACTCACCGATCTTTGGACCCTTTAGTCTCTAGATCTCTGAAGAGGCTGGGATTCCATTCAATGCCCTTTATTTATTGTATAAATCCCCCAGACTATTTTTATGTCACGATCCGTATCTATTGTATCCCAGCACTCTTATTTTACACCCAGCCTTTACCCCTTGTGTGCATTTACTTACTTATTTTACCCCTCTTCACTCTTATACTCTTTTACTTCCACACCTGTGTTACCCCTGTGTTACCCCTGTGTGCTTTGACAAGACTGTGTGTTACTCCTGTGTGCTTTGACAAGACTGTGTGTTACTCCTGTGTGCTTTGACAAGACTGTGTGTTACTCCTGTGTGCTTTGACAAGACTGTGTGCCGTTGTTGTTAAAGAGTTTCCCCTCAGGGATTAATAAAATAAAATGAATCTGAATGAATAAAGTGTAGTTACTGTAGTTACTGCCATTGTTTACCCACAGCTGAGATTGGGGTTTCTGCACTGTTCCTGGTGAACAGAGACCATTCCTTGACTTTATACACCAAAGCATCATGGAGAACAATGATTTTTACGCATTCTGTATTACTAATCAGAACTATCAATATGCAGCTATAGGTCTACATCATGCTATAGCCTTCCACTGTGCTTCATTTAGTGCTTCCCAGGTCAAACTAGTTTTAAGGTGGGTTTGTGTGTGTGTGTGTGTGTGTGTGTTGGCCAGCTGTCAGATGTCAGGGGTGAAAGGGAGGGTTACAGTGTTTCCAACCTATTTAAGTGCTATTTGCAGAGATAAAGAACAAGCTGTTATTTCCCAACTGGTCACACATTACACTCTCAGGTGAGATCAACTAGGAACACACATTGCAGGCTGCTGTTGGGTAGTTCAAGGTAACAACCTACAAAGCACACAGGAAAGATCTCACAGGGTAAAAGTGATTTATAAAGGAAAGTTGTATCTATTGCCTCTGGTCTGTGTCATGTTAAATGCTACAATAGGAGACCTGTCACATTTCTGTATATTGTCACAGCTGAAGACCCTAACCTAACAAAGACTCTAATCTAATGAAGACCCTAACCTAACGAAGACCCTAAGCTAATGAAGACCCTAACCTAACGAAGACCCTAAGCTAATGAAGACCCTAACCTAACGAAGACCCTAACCTAATAAAGACCTTAAGCTAACGAAGACCCTAACCTAACAAAGACTCTAAGCTAATGAAGACTCTAAGCTAATGAAGACCATTACCCTAAAGCCTGCAGGTTCACAGACATAGACTAGAGGAGGGACTCGTCTGGGTATAGGTGCATTTAAATGGATTGACAGGTTGTGCCCATTTTAGACTGGGTGTCTGTGTAATGTGCAGCTCCAGCATTCCTATTCCAGCTTGGTCATATGGAAACAGAGAGGGTTAGAGGAGCTTTAGCCACACAATCCCAGCTAGTCTATTTAGACTGCTGCACACCCCGTCAAACAAGGCGTGCACTGCCACACTGAAGCTTTGCTCTAAGGTATCTTGCCCCACACTCAGCAGATGATGCAATAATACCAAGGTTCCTCTGGATAATACTTCTTTGTCTAAGGTTTCATTTTTATAGTCGTGAACTTACAGTGATTAAAAACTAAGATTTCATAAAATAGCATATTCCATTAGGAACATAAATAATCAAGTAGGCCACAAGGTTTGTTCCATGCAGACAGATCCATTGCAGCACCGTAGTTCTGCTGCAGCATGCATGGATCAACTGTTCACAGTTCTGCTGCAGCATGCATGGATCAACTGTTCACAGTTCTGCTGCAGCATGCATGGATCAACTGTTCACAGTTCTGCTGCAGCATGCATGGATCAACTGTTCACAGTTCTGCTGCAGCATGCATGGATCAACTGTTCACAGTTCTGCTGCAGCATGCATGGATCAACTGTTCACGCCTGTTTGTCCATTTAAAACGGGAATAGATCTCCACACCAGCGTGAGCATAACCCTATACTTGGCCTGGCCTGCGCGCGCACAGGCACACACACACACGCACACGAAGAAATAATAGTGATGGCAGACAAAGCAGCGGAACGCCCCCTAACACAGCCAGACAGAAGATCTTAATGTAGAACAGCTCCTGTCATGGCTGCGGGTTCCTCTCAAGGTTTTCATGGTTCAAATACCAGCAATGCACGAGACACAGTATCAAGCATTAGATCAAGGTATAAAACAATGCACGAGACACAGTATTGTACCAAGCATTAGATCAAGACATAAAACAATGCACGAGACACAGTAGCAAGCATTAGATCAAGGTATAAAACAATGCACGAGACACAGTATTGTACCAAGCATTAGATCAAGACATAAAACAATGCACGAGACACAGTAGCAAGCATTAGATCAAGGTATAAAACAATGCACGAGACACAGTATTGTACTATGCATTAGATCATAAAACAAGCCAAAGATGAAAGCTCTTGTTTTCCAGAAGGTATTGTAGCTCAGTGCTAACGTTAGCCTGGTGATAAATAAGCGACGTCCAAACTAGTGGTAAAACAATGTGTGGCAACATAAAGTATTAGTAGCAGTATTACTCACTGTGTCAGGTTAGTGTTGGAGGGTATACAGACAGGGTTAGACACGGTCTGGCCTTTATAAACAATGTGCATCAACATCATCATGCAGTATTAGTACCAGCATTAGTAGCAGCATTAGTAGCAGTATTACTCACCAGTATCAGGTTAGGAGGGTCTACAGACTAGAAGACGGACTACAGGGTTATTCAGACACGGTCTGGCCTTTCTCGGTGCTTCAGCCAGAACCACAGTATGTTCCAAAATATAGAAGATCAACTGACCTTGTTTATAACAACGTGATCAATCTTGTTTAATCTAAGTTAAACCATCCAAATGTTTGATCATGTCGCTTCCTTACAGCTGTTTTAGTTAAAGTCTCTTTAAACAACAACGTTTCCGGGGTTTGCTGAGATATAATGAGTGGGCGGAGCTTCCATACAGCTGAGCATCTGTCAGCTAGCTGATTGGTTACTTCAATATCTACTAACCAACCACATCTCTGTATTTACGCCCTTTTTTAAACCCCAGGAAGTAAAAACAAATCTCTCAATATGATTGGGTAAAACGTCACTGACGTACACAACCAAAACACGCCCAGTACACGTGCTAATTGTCTCCTCCCCTTCTTTAAGTAAAATATGTTATAAAAACATCTTTGTTCAATAACGATATTATAAAAACATATTTGTTCAATAACGATATTATAAAAACAGATTAATGCATCACAGAAGGATGACAGAAGGTCAGATGACAGGAGTGTGTGAGTGGAGGTTTCAGTCTCAGACAACTCAATTTATGTCTAAAATCGCTGAGATTATATCCTATGTGAATGTTTAAGAGTAAATGCCTACTGTGTTTAAGGCGTAATAAAGCTCATCCAAGTCCAAACAACTCTATATAATAAACACGCAGACTAACATTTCTTCTAATGGCTTTAATAACAAAATTCATCGAAAAAAATAGATGATAAATGTTTACAGTAAATCCGATGCAAAAGCTTCCAACCGCCACTCTGAATGTCTTTCCGTCAACCTTTGTTGCTCTATTGGAAAATAACTCGTTTGTACCAAGTGCAAACAGGTTACTAATTTGCACAAGTCTTGCAAGTTTTAGATGAGTTTTAGTGTAACAGTGTTTTTAACCAGTCTGTGTTACGTACTATATATACGTATTATATATACGTACTATATATACGTACTATATATACCCATTCCACTCTGTACTAATGTTATTTGTACTTCCACCTTACCTGTATCATTTGTACTATTGCATCTCTTGTATTGTATCCATATCTGTAGTGTATTTTACATTGCATTCATTTTTATTTTTGTTTTATTAGTAGGCCACATATATGTTCTATGTTTGCTCCTTCCTGCCAAAGTGAATTCTATGTTTGTTAATCTTGCATAGCGAATAAACCCCCATTCTGATTCTGTTTCTGATATGGATGTTTCTGTGGATGTTTCTGATGTGGATGTGCCTTTTAACTGTTGTGCTTTCTGTATGTTTTTACCTGCTGCAAGACAAGTTTCCTCCTTTGGGGGAAGTAAAGAGTAAAGAGTAAAGAGTGTACGCTTTATAATGTCTATGTGGTTGATCGTAGACATTAACCCACCCTTTATAATGTGGTTGATCACCGGCCTCCTGCTGTCATCCGTCTTTCACCCCAAATGTAACTTTGTAAAGTAGTGCCCTCTAATGTAAACTCTGAGTAAATGTAGTGCCCTCTAACGTAAACTCTGAATACTGCAGCGAGTGTGAAGCGGTGCAACTTCCTGTAAGGTTTATATTTTATTTAATAAAGAAAGATGATCTGTAGGACTAGGAAGTCCAGATACCAGCGACACCTTTTACAGTAATGAGGCATTACTTATAATCATATTGATTATACGATTATTATTATTATATATTATTATACTGGCCCGCCATGAACGACTCTTCCTTATTTTCACTTTCATATTCAGCCTGTCTGCTGACTTCTGATCCCGAAGAGACGGTATTTATAAGATATATACATTCTACATTATTAAGACTTTTGTCTATTCCACACTAACGTAATGAGTATGTAATGGAATAAGTTTATATATATATTTTAAAAAGCGCTATAGCGTATGAATAACACTGATAAACTGAAATCAAAACTGAGGATGTATTTCGCAACTGCTTTGTCATATTTCGTTTACTTGTCCAGGAACGATTCACTCCAAAGACTTGGGGAACGTGTAGGAGTGAAAATATATCCCAGTTTAGTGGTATTTGATGGCGTCTTTCTTCCCTTGGTAGGTGAAGAGAGATATCAGGTGAAGAGAGACATCAGGTGAAGAGAGACATCAGGTGTGTCGATGTTCATCACAATAGTCCTTGTGCTTCTGCTCGTGCATCATGACGAGCTCATGTTTGCTGCACAGTTGCCAGGACACAGCGGGAGCAAGTCTCCATCCTTTGCCCCTTTGGCTACAAACGGCCAACCTTTCCCGTGGGACAGAATGAGGCTCCCAGAAACGGTTTCTCCTCTCCATTACCATCTCCTCATCCACCCTAACCTGACCACTCTGGATTTCAGTGGCTCTGTCCGCATCGAGCTGGAGGTGCACACAGACACTGACAGCATCATCCTTCACAGCAGGGACCTCCAGATATCTAGTGCTGTGCTGTTGGCAGCTGAAGGTTCCAGGCCTCTTCAGGTGCTGGAATATCCTGCTTTCCAGCAGCTTGCCCTGCTGCCTGATGCTGTGCTGACCAGGGGGGGGCGCTATGAGGTTTATCTGGAGTTTGGTGCCAACTTGTCTGACAGTTTCCATGGGTTTTATAAAAGTACTTACCGCACCAGTGAGGGACAAGGCAGGTAAAAACAACAACAATGTAGTTTCATAATTTTCTAGTGTTTCATAATTTTCTCACCAAGTTTCTTCCTACATGTCAGAGTTGTGGCGTCCACCCAGTTTGAAGCCACCAGTGCACGAGCAGCATTCCCCTGTTTTGATGAACCTGCCTTCAAAGCCAATTACACCATCCGCATCCGGAGAGAGCCCCAGCACAATGCCCTCTCCAACATGCCCATGGTAACACCTGAACACCTCTCCAACATGCCCATGGTAACACCTGAACACCTCTCCAACATGCCCATGGTAACACCTGAACACCTCTCCAACATGCTCATGGTAACACCTAAACACCTCTCCAACATGCCCATGGTAACACCTGAACACCTCTCCAACATGCCCATGGTAACACCTGAACACCTCTCCAACATGCCCATGGTAACACCTGAACACCTCTCCAACATGCCCATGGTAACACCTGAACACCTCTCCAACATGCCCATGGTAACACCTGAACACCTCTCCAACATGCCCATGGTAACACCTGAACACCTCTCCAACATGCCCATGGTAACACCTGAACACCTCTCCAACATGCCCATGGTAACACCTGAACACCTCTCCAACATGCCCATGGTAACACCTGAACACCTCTCCAACATGCCCATGGTAACACCCGAACACCTCTCCAACATGCTCATGGTAACACCCGAACACCTCTCCAACATGCCCATGGTAACACCTGAACACCTCTCCAACATGCCCATGGTAACACCTGAACACCTCTCCAACATGCCCATGGTAACACCTGAACACCTCTCCAACATGCCCATGGTAACACCTGAACACCTCTCCAACATGCCCATGGTAACACCCGAACACCTCTCCAACATGCCCATGGTAACACCTGAACACCTCTCCAACATGCCTGAAAAGGTCTGAAAATACAACACAAGAAGATTTAATTCTGATCCATCTCTTCATCCATCTCTTCATCTCCTCTACATCTCATTATCACAGGTGAAAATGATAGCATTACCAGGCGGTTTGTTGGAAGACCACTTTGACACCAGCGTGAGAATGAGCACCTACCTGGTGGCATTTATCGTGTCTGATTTTCTGTCTGTCAGCAAAACCACAAAGCATGGAGTCATGGTGAGAGGTTCCCCACATTCACCTCACTTCTGTTTCTCTTTGCTCAGAGGTTGTGCAGAGTCAGTAGACAGAAGCAATTAACATAAAATCATGTTAAATTAACACAGTACATTAGGGTGAGGGCATTAGGGTTAGGGCATTAGGGTGAGGGCATTAGGGTGAGGGCATTAGGGTGAGGGCATTAGGGTTAGGGCATTAGGGTGAGGGCATTAGGGTGAGGGCATTAGGGTGAGGGCATTAGGGTGAGGCCATTAGGGTGAGGGCATTAGGGTGAGGCCATTAGGGTGAGGGCATTAGGGTGAGGGCATTAGGGTGAGGGCATTAGGGTGAGGCCATTAGGGTGAGGCCATTAGGGTGAGGGCATTAGGGTGAGGCCATTAGGGTGAGGCCATTAGGGTGAGGGCATTAGGGTGAGGGCATTAGGGTGAGGGCATTAGGGTGAGGGCATTAGGGTGAGGGTATTAGGGTTAGGGCATTGCAAGGCACATTCATACATACTGCTGTTATCTAACCTCACATGATTCTGCTAGATTTCAGTATATGCTGCACCAGACAAGATGGACCAGACTTCATTTGCTCTCGACGCTGCAGTCAAGCTGCTAGACTTCTATGACGACTACTTTGACATCCCCTACCCTCTTCCCAAGCAAGGTGTCTACAAATAGCACCCAGTCAAATGTTCAGTATTACAATAATAATATTAATTTAAAATCAAATATATTGCTGACATAAAAAATGACTTGCTGACTGTGTCTCTATAGACCTAGTTGCCATCCCAGACTTCCAGTCTGGAGCGATGGAGAACTGGGGTCTGACCACCTACAGAGAGTCAGGACTGCTCTTCCATGCCAACAAATCCTCTGCCTCCGACAAACTAGGCATCACCATGGTGATCGCCCATGAGCTGGCCCACCAGGTAAGGGAGGTCTTATCAGCTCATCATCTTATCGGCCACCACATCGTATATACTACGTAATGTTAATGCCTGCAAGTACAGGGTCTCAAAAGGCCTTTCATGGCTGAATAAAGAGTCATATATTAATGTTAACTGTGCTGGTAGCTGACATGTGGCCACTCAGACCTCCAACATACTGTTCAGAAATGAGGAGTTCTGTTGCATTTTCTATGTTGCTTAGGATAGCAAATGAATGAATGTCTAACGTAACTGTAGCGCAAGTATTGTAAGTCAATACAAATGGTGCCAGGATCATAACCAAGGCTGTCCTTCACTTGCTCTGACCAGTGGTTTGGTAACCTGGTGACCATGCAGTGGTGGAATGACCTCTGGCTGAACGAAGGCTTCGCTAAGTTCATGGAGTTTGTGTCTGTCAATGTCACCAACCCAGAGCTACAAGTGGTGAGAGATTCTGAAATGTAACCGAATGTAACTCTGGTATGATGCACATATATACGGTACATCACTTCCTGTGTCTTCATATATTCTGTGTCTCTCTGTCCCTCACCCTTCCTTTCAGAATGACTTCTTCTTGGGGAAGTGTTTTGAGGCTATGGAGGTAGACTCTCTAAGTTCTTCACACCCCATCTCCACTCCTGTAGAGAATCCCATGCAGATCCAGGAGATGTTTGACGATGTGTCATACGACAAGGTCCGTCTCCACAGCCACCTCCCATCAGGTCAGGGTTAGGTCATGTAGGTCTCACATCTGTGCCGCTGTGTTTCCAGGGGGCCTGTATCCTGAACATGCTGAGAGACTTCCTGACGCCTGAGGCCTTTAAGATTGGCATCGTCCGCTACCTCAGGCGCTATAGCTACCAGAACACTGTCAACAGCCACCTGTGGGAAAGCCTGAGCAACGTGAGTGTAGCTCTGGTGGTGTGTGCTCAGCACTGACTGTATGGATCTGTGTTCAGCACTGACTGTATGGATCTGTGTTCAGCACTGACTGTATGGATGTGTGCTCAGCACTGACTGTATGGATCTGTGTTCAGCACTGACTGTATGGATCTGTGTTCAGCACTGACTGTATGGATCTGTGTTCAGCACTGACTGTATGGATCTGTGTTCAGCACTGACTGTATGGATCTGTGCTCAGCACTGACTGTATGGATCTGTGTTCAGCACTGACTGTATGGATGTGTGCTCAGCACTGACTGTATGGATCTGTGTTCAGCACTGACTGTATGGATCTGTGTTCAGCACTGACTGTATGGATCTGTGCTCAGCACTGACTGTATGGATGTGTGTTCAGCACTGACTGTATGGATCTGTGTTCAGCACTGACTGTATGGATGTGTGTTCAGCACTGACTGTATGGATCTGTGTTCAGCACTGACTGTATGGATGTGTGCTCAGCACTGACTGTATGGATGTGTGCTCAGCACTGACTGTATGGATCTGTGTTCAGCACTGACTGTATGGATCTGTGCTCAGCACTGACTGTATGGATCTGTGTTCAGCACTGACTGTATGGATCTGTGTTCAGCACTGACTGTATGGATGTGTGTTCAGCACTGACTGTATGGATCTGTGTTCAGCACTGACTGTATGGATGTGTGTTCAGCACTGACTGTATGGATGTGTGCTCAGCACTGACTGTATGGATGTGTGTTCAGCACTGACTGTATGGATCTGTGTTCAGCACTGACTGTATGGATCTGTGTTCAGCACTGACTGTATGGATGTGTGTTCAGCACTGACTGTATGGATGTGTGCTCAGCACTGACTGTATGGATGTGTGCTCAGCACTGACTGTATGGATCTGGACTGATGTAAGTGAGCTCCACAGATCTGCCAGGGTGATGATTTCGATGAAGACCTACTGAAAGGGGAGTTTTGCTCTCAGGCCCAGCGACAATCTGAAGCATCTGTAAGTGACCGTGGCTCTCAGGAGCGTCTTCAACACAGGGTTCTGTCCTGTATCAGATAAGATCATATAAAATGCTGTCAGTGTACTTCAACACAGGTATACATATTGTTTATAATGTGTGTCTATATTGTTTGGCTACTGTGTGTAGAAGTGGTACTCTGAGGTTGAGCTGGACGTGAAGACCATCATGGACACATGGACCATGCAAGAGGGTTTCCCCCTAGTCACGGTGGAGGTCAGAGGTCGTGAAGTCACACTGACCCAGGAGCGCTACCTCAAGACTGATGACCCTTCCCTCACAGAGGGGTACAGACTCTAACCCTAACCCTCACAGAGGGGTACAGACCCTAACCCTAACCCTCACAGAGGGGTACAGACCCTAACCCTAACCCTCACAGAGGGGTACAGACTCTGATTTAGAATCCTGTGGCAAACCAGGAAGGGGTTAGGTCAACGTAGTCAAGAGGCTTTTGTTGTTATGCAATGTTGCAACTTAATGGTCACAGTGTTGGTCTTATAGTGTTGGTCACATAGTGTTGGTCACATATCCTCCATAGATTCCTGTGGCAGATCCCTCTGACCTACATCACCAGTGCCTCCAGCACCATCCAGCGCTTCCTGCTGAAGACCAAGACTGGTGAGTTTCAGAACAGGTCAGAAGGAGGTCAGGTGTTGGACCTGATTAAACAATTCAAGGTTCTTCCTGTTCCCAGCTGTGCTGCACCTGCCCACCCAGGTGGACTGGGTGAAGTTCAACGTGGACATGAGTGGCTACTACATGGTGCACTACGAGGGCCAGGGCTGGAGCTCTCTTACCAAGCTGCTCAGGCACAACCACACTGCCCTCAGCAGCAATGACCGTGCTAGCCTCATCAACAACGTCTTCCAGCTTGTCAGGTCAAACATTAGTTCTGGAGACAGCTTGTCTCTTAACTGGACAGGCAGTTTCAGTTCATTTCTTTTCTGACAGTCTGAATAAGGATGGAGTTTAAACATGCTATTTGTCATATTTGTTGTTATAATCTGAGGTCAGATTAGGTGATTTGAGGAGCCAGGGAGGTTCATGTAAAATCATACAAATTATATTCTTGTACACAGAATAAATCCAAATACTTTGTTAATGTATCAATAGTGTAGTGACATGAGTGTAACCTGGTGTCCCTCCAGTGTTCAGTGTGGTTAGGGTTGGAAGTGGTGTGGGGTTAGGATTAAGATTAGGTGGCATCTATGGTAACCCTAACCTTGTCCCTCAGCGTGGGGAAGGTGAGTCTGGACGTGGCCCTGGAGTTGTCCCTCTACCTGTCCAAGGAGACAGAGATCATGCCAGTCACCCAGGGGCTGGCGGAGATGGTCCCCATCTACAAGCTGATGGAGAAGAGAGACATGTTGGACCTGGAGAACCAGATGAAGGTATTAACAGGGTCTGTGTACAGCAGGGCTGTCGAACCGTCGTCCTGCGGGCCAGAAAGAGATGGCGGCAGATAGAAGTTGGTCAAGCTGATGGTCGAGGTGTTAGCAGCAACATACCTTTTCCCCAGGGCTACATAGTGGAGCTGTTCCAGGAGCTGATTGATGGTCAGACGTGGAGCGACGATGGCTCTGTGTCCCAGCGCGTACTGAGAAGCTACCTGCTGCTCTTTGCCTGCGTCAGGAACCACCCCCCCTGTGTCGCCAAAGCATCGCAGCTCTTCACCCGCTGGAGGGAGTCTGACGGCAACATGAGGTTAGACATCACAAGCATTTCACCTCTTCTCACTGTGAGATGGACTATGAAGTTTTAGGCCAAATGCCACTGTCCCCCCTGAACACTCACAGGCTTACTTGATGTCACATGGTAAGTGGTTGAGTGCAAGAGGCTGCAACGGATCAAAATGCTGTAATTAGGAATGGGGCAGCACTTTGTGGCAGTAAATGTAAAATCGTAATATGGTTGGATCAAATCTGACTAAAGCACATCAAAGGAAAACTACACACAGCTCTGGTTATATTACCTATCAGTGAGCTTCGTGTTTACAGTTGCATGTTAACTCTTATTTCTGTTTTGCAAATGGTGCATAAAGGGCTCCAAAGAATTCAGCACACTTGATGATTTGACAGTGGGACAGCCCTAAATCTTTGAGAACGCACCTCAAAATTAGTGACATGAGTGAATGACATTGGGATTGGGCATTAGTTAGCAGACAGTAAAACCGTTTTAACCCCTCCCAGCCTCCCTAGTGATGTCAGCTTGGCAGTGTTCACCATGGGAGCCCGTACTCCAGATGGCTGGGACTTCCTGTTTGAGAAGTACCGGCGGTCTATGCACACCTCTCTGAAGAGCCGGATCAAGTCAGCCCTGACCATCAGCCCCCTGCAAGACAAACTAAAGTGGTCAGTTGAAGACAACTTCCTTACATGTTTCACTCTGAAATAATAAGAGTAGAGACAAAAGCATTTACTGTAAACCTGACAGGATCTCCTCCTTGCTCCTCCTCTCCCAGGATGATGGAGCAGAGTTTGTCAGGGGAGGTGATGAAGAGTCAGGACCTTCCTCATGTGGTCATCTCCATCAGCAGGAACCCCAGAGGCTTCGCTCTAGCTTGGGACTTCCTCAGACACAACTGGCTCTCCCTGATCAGGAAGTACGAACACCTAGACTGTCCCTGATCAGGAAGTACGAACACCTAGACTGTCCCTGATCAGGAAGTACGAACACCTAGACTGTCCCTGATCAGGAAGTACGAACACCTAGACTGTCCCTGATCAGGAAGTACGAACACCTAGACTGTCCCTGATCAGGAAGTACGAACACCTAGACTGTCCCTGATCAGGAAGTACGAACACCTAGACTGTCCCTGATCAGGAAGTACACAGACACAAAATACATAGACTCACTCTCCCTAAAGCCTGCTGTCAGTCTTTGAACGTTGTATTATTGTGAGGATTCACCATGTGTCCCTTAACTCATGACCTTCTTCTTCTCTAGGTTTGACCTGGGTTCGCATTCTATTGCTGGAATGGTGAATGGAGTGACCAACCAGTACTCCACCAGAGAGAAGCTAGAGGAGGTGGGTTTGGAGACAGACCTGTATTCAGGAAACAACAGGATTCGTTAAGTTGGTAAACAGTCAGTGTTTATACTTACTGGTGTGTGTGTGTTGTGTTGCACGCGTGCTCTCCACAGGTACGCAGCTTCTTTGGAGGTTTGACTGAGGAGACAGGGGCGAGTCTGAGGTGCATCAAGCAGACCAGCGAGACCATTCAGGAGAACATCCGGTGGATGGACAGACACTTGCCTCTGCTACAGGCCTGGCTGGACCGACGACACCCCAGCCACAGACCTAGCTTCACCCCAGCACCACAGAGACACATGGATTTATAGGGCTCTAAAACCTACTGGGTCTGACAGAGATCTTTGATCAAATGCTGTCTGTTCTGAAACCAGCCAGACTGATAGTCACCTGTCTGTCTAGGTTAGTCTGTCTAGGTTAGTCTGTCAACAGCCCAGACTGAGAGTCACCCGTCTGTCTGGGTTAGTCTGTCTGGGTTAGTCTGTCTGGGTTAGTCTGCCTGGGTTAGTCTGTCTGGGTTAGTCTGCCTGGGTTAGTCTGCCTGGGTTAGTCTGCCTGGGTTAGTTACCACTCCCCTTCCCTGTCCTGAAATCCGGACCAGTAACAAACGTGTTTCAAACTAGAATTGTCTATACAAACTCTTTATAAAATTAAAAAGTAACAATGCTGATTATACCTTCTCCACAACTTTTGTAAACTTTTGCCTTCCAGCTTACTACTGTTTGCAGTGTTTCAGGGACATGTTAGTGTTAGTATGTGTTAGTGTTAGTATGTGTTAGTATGTGTTAGGGTCAGTATGTGTTAGTGTTAGTATGTGTTAGTATGTGTTAGGGTCAGTATGTGTTAGTGTTAGTATGTGTTAGGGTTAGTATGTGTTAGGGTTAGTATGTGTTAGTGTTAGTATGTGTTAGGGTTAGTATGTGTTAGTATGTGTTAGGGTCAGTATGTGTTAGTGTTAGTATGTGTTAGGGTTAGTATGTGTTAGGGTTAGTATGTGTTAGTGTTAGTATGTGTTAGGGTTAGTATGTGTTAGGGTTAGTATGTGTTAGTGTTAGTATGTGTTAGGGTTAGTATGTGTTAGGGTTAGTATGTGTTAGTGTTAGTATGTGTTAGTATGTGTTAGTATGTGTTAGTATGTGTTAGTATGTGTTAGTGTTAGTATGTGTTAGTATGTGTTAGTATGTGTTAGTGTTAGTATGTGCCTTCCTTAGTGACCTGCCTGCTTCCTGAAGGGATTTCCCAACAGGTTGGTTTACTTGGTAACTGGTCTCTAGACAAGCAGAAAACAGACCTGCAGCTCTGCTTTAGTTTATGAAGAATAACAAACTCCAAGATCCACTTTTTTTTTTTATTTAGATGCGAATTAGAAAGGTATTTCATACCATCATTCAATACTGGATAACATGTTTGTGTCATTTTGTGATTAATTAAAATAATGCCAAGGTGTGATGTGGTCTTAAAGATGTGGTCATATCGTAGTTTGGTATCAGGAAGATGCCAGACAAACAGAAAAGCATCTGGTCTAGACTTGCACACAATAGCTACAGTTTATTGTCAAGGTTTGGTCCATGGTCCTGATAGCAGAACTTAACACTAACAACACTTTAAACAGGAAACGTTGAAATACTTTAAAGGCCAAATTACACTTCCTGTAAATTACACTTCCTGTAAGTCAAGGTTAATCTCCATTCGACACAATAGAAAGTATAAACTTAAAAAATGACAGAAATTAAATGGGTTAGGGTTAGGATTAACTCTAGGATTAACTTTAGGATTAACCCTAACCCTGTAGTCTCTTCCAAGGAAACCTTTCTGCAGATGGCCACCTGTGGTACATTAATATCTGCTACCCACTTTTAGCCGGAAGAGTTAAGCTTCCTCAGAAACATGAGTATGGAGACTAAGACAGCAGGGGTCCAATCAAACCTGCTCTCCAAGAGAACCAGGTGGCTGCAGTTAGACGTGCTGCCCTCAGGGGGCGCTGTGTGAGTGGATGCAGCAGGGGCAGCAGTGCAGGGTGTCATGGATGAACAGGTCACACTCCACACAGAACACACTGCTGCACACAGGGCAGGTGAACACCTGCACAAAGGAAAAAAGGAAAAGAGAACACATTGATACCAGAGGAACAAAAAAAGGATCCAAAATTGTAATATAAGGATACAAAAATATGGTGTGTAAAGATGACTGGATGAAACTGTCCTGCATGTCTGGTGTGTAAAGATGACTGCATTAAACTGTCCTGCATGTCTGGTGTGTAAAGATGACTGCATTAAACTGTCCTGCATGTCTGGTGTGTAAAGATGACTGCATTAAACTGTCCTGCATGTCTGGTGTGTAAAGATGACTGCATTAAACTGTCCTGCATGTCTGGTGTGTAAAGGGGATAAGATGTTTGGAGTTCAACTTACACTTTTATCTTTCAGCTCCCCTTGGCAAGCGTGGCAGAACCTGAAACAGTAGAGCAGGTGTAAGGATTGGGCTGTGTGTGTAAGGACTGGGCTGTGTGTAAGGACTGGGCCATGTGTGTAAGGACTGGGCCGTTTGTGTAAGGATTGGGCTGTGTGTGTAAGGACAGGGCCGTGTGTGTAAGGACTGGGCTGTGTGTAAGGACTGGGCCATGTGTGTACGGACTGGGCCGTTTGTGTAAGGATTGGGCTGTGTGTGTAAGGACAGGGCCGTGTGTGTAAGGACTGGGCTGTGTGTAAGGACTGGGCCGTGTGTGTAAGGACTGGGCTGTGTGTGTAAGGACTGGGCCGTGTGTGTAAGGACTGGGCCGTGTGTGTAAGGATTGGGATGTGTGTGTAAGGACAGGGCCGTGTGTGTAAGGACTGGGCTGTGTGTGTAAGGACTGGGCTGTGTGTGTAAGGACTGGGCTGTGTGTGTAAGGACTGGGCCGTGTGTGTAAGGACTGGGCTGTGTGTGTAAGAACTGGGCCTTGTGTGTAAGGACTGGGCCGTGTGTGTAAGGACTGGGCCGTGTGTGTAAGGACAGGGCCGTGTGTGTAAGGACAGGGCCGTGTGTGTAAGGATTGGGATGTGTGTGTAAGGACAGGGCCGTGTGTGTAAGGACTGGGCTGTGTGTGTAAGGACTGGGCTGTGTGTGTAAGGACTGGGCTGTGTGTGTAAGGACTGGGCCGTGTGTGTAAGGACTGGGCTGTGTGTGTAAGAACTGGGCCTTGTGTGTAAGGACTGGGCCGTGTGTGTAAGGACTGGGCCGTGTGTGTAAGGACTGGGCCGTGTGTGTAAGGACTGGGCCGTGTGTGTAAGGACTGGGCTGTGTGTAAGGACTGGGCCGTGTGTGTAAGGACTGGGCCGTGTGTGTAAGGACTGGGCCGTGTGTGTAAGGACTGGGCCGTGTGTGTAAGGACTGGGCCGTGTGTGTAAGGACTGGGCCGTGTGTGTAAGGATTGGGCTGTGTGTAAGGACTGGGCCGTGTATCTAAGGACTGGGCCGTGTGTGTAAGGACTGGGCCGTGTGTGTAAGGACTGGGCCGAGTGTGTAAGGACTGGGCTGGGTGTGTAAGGACTGAGCTGTGTGTGTAAGGACTGGGCTGAGTGTGTAAGGACTGGGCCGTGTGTGTAAGGACTGGGCCGTGTGTGTAAGGACTGGGCTGAGTGTATAAGGACTGGGCTGTGTGTGTAAGGACTACAAACATTAGTAACTGTTTGACGAGCATCGAGAGCTAGGTGGACAATAATGGGACCCCTTACGCTATATTAGAAGGGGTAGAAGGAGAAGGTGTTTGTGTTGGTATCCCACCTCTCTCCTCCATGCTGTAGAGGACCCTCCTGAAAAGGGTTCATTGGGAACAGGTGGTGGAAGGAGCGGGCCAGGTGAGGAGCAGAGACCAGCGTCAACCCTGAAGAACACTGCAGCATCACCAGCAGTTCACACTCACACGCACTCTCACAACAGCCAACTGAATGTATTCATAGTTTTGGAGAAACATACCACACACTCTGCACTCCACAGGAAGCTCTGTGTACTTAGCATGACACTGAGGGCAAAAAAAGCCCCCTAGCGAAAGGCCTGCGTCACTGCTGCTGTCCAGGTGCCTGGCAACACACACACATACACTCTTAATATAGACACACATGATATATATGTGTGTGTGTGTATATATATATATATATATATATATATATATAAAATAACAGTGGGACTAGTGGGTTAGGGTAGGCAACCCTACCAGACATCACTGGTACCTACGCCATGCTGAAGGCTGGTCTGGGCTCCAGGTCGGACAGTGAGGCTATGGTGTGCTGTGGGAACCCTACCAGGGACAAGACAGTCAACAACAATCAATCAATCAATCAATTACTGTATTTTATTCATAAACACAAGCATTCTACATACAGGCCAAAGCTAGAACAAAGCGAGGGCAAAGCTGACAGGTGAGGTAGCTGCAGACTGACCCATCCTGATGAGGGAGCACTCAGCAGAGGAGCTGGCTGGAGGAGGTTTCACGTGGAACATCAACAGCTCTTTGAAGTGGCTTTCATCCAGGATCACATGGTATGACCCTGCCTCGGGGAAGTGCATGGAAGTTAATTGATTATGCATTTTGTCACACAGCTATTCTGAATTTCATTTATAACTGCATTGTTGATCCCTTCTGTCTTCATGAGTATTCCTGTTTATGTTGATGGGAAGTGTTGGGCACTTCTCCTTCTCCTCTAACCCAACACTGGTTTACATGTAGTCATTTATCAGACACTCTTATCCGGAGCAACTTACAGCAAGTACAGGGACATTCCCCCTGAGTCAAGTAGGGTGAAGTGTCTTGCCCAAGGACACAACGTCATGTTTACACAGCCGGGGTTCGAACCAGGTACCTTCTCATTACTAGCCCGCCGCCTTAACCAACTGTGCCACATGACTCCCATGTTTGAACTTCATCCTCTCCATGGAAACAAGCAGGAGCTTCTCATCAGTGTCCTGTAGCAGAGGTGACTCCTCACCTCCAGTTTCTCTCGTCAGCACCGTGCAGACACGCACCTCAGCTGACAGGCCGATGACAGACACACGGATCTTCAGAGACTTCAGGGTCTTCAGATGAACACATTAGTAAGGAAAGGTCATGTAGAATTATAAAGATAAGGGTTAGAGCAGCCTTGTAGAGCAGCCGAATATTGGTAATGAAAAGATATACTGAATAGTGATAGTAAGAATTATGGTAATAAATGCGGTTATTGTTATTATATGCACGCTTTTCTAAATATATATCAGAATATACAATATTCTCCACATTCAAACAATGTCCATTAGTTCTGCTTATGTGGAGATAAGCTTTAGTTAGTTAGTAGTTGGTTTATACAAGTCTCCAAACACTCTCCAAACTTAAACGAAACCTTCATTCAACCCAAACGTTTGGTTAATTAGGGTGTTAAACATCTTGTTTTATTACATTTTGTATGATTATGTATTAGTACATATATGCTTCTGCCTACTTGTATGTATGTACCCATTTGTTTTATGCTTTCCTGTACAAAAATACTACAATCTTATTTGTGCTTGTGAACGGATGAATACTAACCCTAACCCGAATGAACCCTAAGGCTGGGTCTTACCTTGATCAGCTCATAGATATTTGCTGGGTCACAGGTGGTCAGGCTGCTGAAGATGACCAGAACCTCCCTGCTGGTGTGACCAGGCAGGTGTCTGCAGAGACAAAACAGTGTGAAAACAAACCCTCATGTAGGTCACAGACTGTTCCTGTACTGCACAGTCTTCATACTTGAGGGTCTGCATAGCCAGAGTGAGTGAGTTGTAGAGCGACGGCTCTCCAACACAAGTGGAGTCCAGTGCTTTCTTCAGGGCCGCAACATGCTTCTTTGGGTTTCCTAGGGGACAGAAAAACACATTGAACAAGCTATTCTGGTACATTTACATGGAGTCATTTATCAGACGCTCTTATCAAGAGCGACTTACAGCAAGTACAGGGACATCCATCAGCTTATAGTTTCTGAGGAGACAGAAAGGACCTGAATGTCCTGCTCACCTGCCAGATCTGTCAGCTTCTCTGCCCTTTTATTCTTGGTGGTAATGATGCCAACCTAAATAAAATCACGTCATGAAAAGGAAAGTTGTCTCTGAAAACAATGTGTGACATTCAAAAAACTGGGCACTGCAGACACTCACCTGGCTAATAGGGTTTTGGTCGAAGTACTCCTCTACAAAAAATTCAATTAGCTGCAAAGTAGAAGAGGAGTCAGTTCACCAGTTAATCAATAGATGAACAATACATATGGTTTCCATTATTATCATAGCCTTAAACTGGGATCAGTATTACGGTCTTCATGTATCTTTACCTTGAGGGTGAATGTGAGCTATAAACCTTGAGGGTGGAGGTGAGCTATAAACCTTGAGGGTGGAGGTGAGCTATATACCTTGAGGGTGGAGGTGAGCTATATACCTTGAGGGTGGAGGTGAGCTATATACCTTGAGGGTGGAGGTGAGCTATATACCTTGAGGGTGGAGGTGAGCTATACCTTGAGGGTGGAGGTGAGCTATATACCTTGAGGGTGGAGGTGAGCTATATACCTTGAGGGTGGAGGTGAGCTATATACCTTGAGGGTGGAGGTGAGCTATATACCTTGAGGGTGGAGGTGAGCTATATACCTTGAGGGTGGAGGTGAGCTATATACCTTGAGAGTGGAGGTGAGCTATATACCTTGAGAGTGGAGGTGAGCTATATACCTTGAGGGTGGAGGTGAGCTATATACCTTGAGGGTGGAGGTGAGCTATATACCTTGAGAGTGGAGGTGAGCTATATACCTTGAGGGTGGAGGTGAGCTATATACCTTGAGGGTGGAGGTGAGCTATATACCTTGAGGGTGGAGGTGAGCCTGTTGGGTTTCAGGTCTTGGTCCTCCATGGTTCTTGAGGTGTCGATTACCACATACAGGTGCCTCATCTGGGAAGCATAATCACGTCACGTTGTGATGTTGGAAACAAGTCTAAAGTAAGAGAGGTCATCACACCCTCACACTCTACAGCATACACTCCCTCATAATGATGGACAGGGAAACAGCATGTGTCATGAAAGAACAAACACAAAGATGTCAAACTTACCATGCCAAGGCGTACCTGTCCATGACTCTCAAACACCCTGTGTGGATTCATGCCAGGAGATATTAGGTAAATAGATGGCTTGTTAATTAGCCATATCCAAAGTGACATACAAATAGTGCATGTAGACGGTACAGCAGAAGAAGCCACATCAGAAGTGGACAGTTGTAACTTGTAGTTAGAATCAAGGTGGTTTCATCTAGGCTCAGTTCACACATCTCAGCTGTCAACACTGTGCAACAACATCAAACAATAAGAGAGGAACCTCTCCTCCAACAAACACACCTTTTCCTTTTGGCCTGGAAGAGGATGTCTTCTACTGTGTCTTTGAGAGACCCAGACTCATCCTCCTTGAGCACTTCCCTGTGGGTGAGACAGAACAACAGACTGATGATGTCAGTGGGCCAACAACAAGCTGATGGTTCAGCACAGTGATGGAGACATGAGTCCCAGTAAACTGAGGCTCACCATGTCCGCTCGTATCCTCCCTCCCAGCGCTTGGCTCTCTCTGGCTCCTCGTCCATGACAGGGTGTTCAGCCGGTAACTAACTAACAAGTCAAATATTTATACTGGATTTAAACATGGACATATGGACTGGAACAACTTGCAGTTCCACTCAACAGCTGGTAGTTAAATTGCTAAAATAACTATATCAGCTTTACACGTCTGCCCGCCAGAGCTCAACACAAACTCTTCCCCTGTCTGGCTCCCCAATGGTGGAATCAACTCCCCACCTCCATCAGAAACACAAACTGTCTCCTCACCTTCAAGTCAAGGGTCAAAACTCACTTATTCCGATCATTTAATGGCATTTATGAATATCAATATATTAAGGCACTAAGGGAATATCAGCTGTAGTTGTTCAGAATTACTTGTTAGTGCGTCTGACAGGTAGACTACTGTCTGTCAGAGACTCACCTTAATAACTTGTCAAATGTTCATCTAAAAGCTCTTATAGTTCTTTACTTCGCACTTATTGGTTCTTATGATGTTTCATAATCTATAATCCTGCTATGTTTGAGGTCTATCACGTTACTATGATCAGTGACTGAAGCTCTTTAGTAAAAGCTGTGTCTTTTAAATCGCTTTGGATAAAAGCGTCTGATAAATGAATAAATGTAAATTTAACTAGATCACCTTACAAACAAGAAATTATATTCGACTAGATTTTTAACAAATCACCTTGTATATTCACATTAAACTTTCAAATGGAACAATACAAAATTTACAAGGAAACCAACCTGTCCGGTGCAGTGAACTGGTCCTCCGGAAACATGCTGCGCACACTAAGTTCCGCATTTTATAATTATTGACTAATATTATTTACATTACTGTATTAGTTAGATTCTTTTCGATTATTTCGTTTTTTTTTTTTTTTTTTTTTACTGATGTTCTTTTCAACACAAATTCCTCAAAACTCGTCATTCAAACCGAATAGTAACGAACGCAAACCAACATTCTTGCTCTACGACGTCGCACTCGGAGGAAATATACCCCAGCTATGATTACCGAGGGAAATTTATTTTATTTAGCAGGTTTTGACATTTTCAGCTGACAAGAAAGTAAACTTTTCAAATAAATCTGGATAGGCTGTCGAAACAGGAGCCTTTAACACCCCAGTCTGTAAGGATTGTACACAGTCCATAGAGCTGCGCTTTATCATCGCCACCAGCTGGCGAATTGTGAGAACTGCAGGTGGCATTTATATTAACATGAATAACACGTAGAACTTCGGTTTTATCAATGTTCAACACAGCGAAAATAAGCAGCAAAGGGACCATTTCATAACTAATTATTTTAAAGGATTTAAATATCTGACAAAAGCTTAAACTTTTAAAATAAATCTGGATAGACTGTCGAAACATTAGCCCTTAATAACCCGTTCAATAAGGCTGCGCTTTATCATTGCCATCTGGTGGCGAATTGTGAAAACTGCAGGTGGCGTTTATAGTCCGGAAGCCGGTACTGTAGTCCGGAACCAGAAACTGTAGTCCGAAGGCCAAAAAGGAAGTTCGTAGGCAATAATTGTAGTCCGAAACAGGAAACTGTAGTCCGGAAGCCGAAACTAAAGTCCGGAAGCCAGAATGGTAGTCCGGAAGCCGGAACTGTAGTCTGGAACCAGAAACTCAAATCCGGAAGCCGGAACTGAAGTCCGGAAGCCGGAACTATAGTCCGGAACCAGAAACTCAAGTCCGGAAGCCGGAAGGATGTGTCATTTATATTTTCATGAATAACACGTAGGTTTTATTAATGTTCAAAACAGCGAAGATAAGCATCATGGTCACCATTTACCAACCAATTATTTTATAATTGATCGTTTAATGTATTAAGTGAGTCTGAACAGTTGTATCATCTATCTTATGCTATTTGTACTTTATGTTATTTGTATGTAATTTTTATCCTGTTTCATTATTATGTCACATATATGTTCTATGTTTGCTCCTTTCTGCCAAAGTGATTGATCGACTGATTCTGATCTAATGTGTCTGGAAATGTTCAACCTCAAAAATCAGCCTAACCCTACAACATCCTTCTGCCAGTGGTTTATTGTTGTAAATACTGTTACAAACATTCCTGTATTAACACAGCAATGTCGCTAGATAGTGGTAATGTCACAGAAAAAAGCTAGCAAATAAATTAACATTGCAATTGCTGTACAGAAAATGTATTTTTCTTGTTTCATCATCATTAGACACATCGACAAACAATTTGTTAAGATTAATTACATTCAAAACAAGTGCATTTCTACACACTACTTAGTCAGCAGTCCCATGTGGTCAGTCCTTGATGAGCCTAGGATCCTAGTATGATACAGGAAGTTCTTCCTCCTGCCAAACCCTCCTCCAGTGTCTGGATAGATAACATCATTCTACAGTCATCTTGGTTACCTAAATTAATTCAGAATCGCTGGAGGGATCTTGCCTACAGTCTGAATTACATTATTGAATCAAAGCTTGGTTATATGATCAATCCAAACTCAAAAACTCACAAAAGCCATTAGAAGTATATACCTATATATATATCTATAATATTTCCAGCTGGTTTTGGTTTTTAACTTGGAGTAAAGGTGGTCACGCCACACACACACACATTAAGCACGGAGGTCATCGTTAACCCTCCTCTACTAAACCCAGAACACCGATAGAAGCCAATATGTTCAACGTCACTAAGCCAATAAAAAGTACAGTAATGGTAATAAGGCCAAACTGAGCTTCTGGGATATGATTTGAACAATCAAATGTTGAGTCAGACAGATGGGATGGGGAGGGGGAGGGGCTAACATGTTCAGCTTGTGGCAGTGTAACCATAGCAACCACAGACATGAAGATACAGCAAAGAAACAAGCACATCAGCCTTTCAGAAGACTCTGAAGCTATCAATATTCTGTAAACAGGAAGTGACATGAATAAACAGGATGGTAGCTAGGTGGTCAAGGTCAAAGGTTGTGTACATACCTTGAAGCAGAAGATTCCAGAAAATCGTAATGTTACTAACCAAGCAGGCAGCCTAAACCATGTTTACAGGAAGTTACTGACATGTTTCACAACAGCAGTTAGGAAGGAGTTGTATCGTTTACAATTTCACATGATTCTACAACTGAACCATAGGATGGTCAGTAGATCATGTGACCTGTCCATCTATTAGAACCATAGGATGGTCAGTAGATCATGTGACCTGTCCATCTATTAGAACCATAGGATGGTCAGTAGATCATGTGACCTGTCCATCTATTAGAACCATAGGATGGTCAGTAGATCATGTGACCTGTCCATCTATTAGAACCATAGGATGGTCAGTAGATCATGTGACCTGTCCATCTATTAGAACCATAGGATGGTCAGTAGATCATGTGACCTGTCCATCTATTAGAACCATAGGATGGTCAGTAGATCATGTGACCTGTCCACCTATTAGAACCATAGGATGGTCAGTAGATCATGTGACCTGTCCACCTATTAGAACCATAGGATGGTCAGTAGATCATGTGACCTGTCCACCTATTAGAACCATAGGATGGTCAGTAGATCATGTGACCTGTCCACCTATTAGAACCATAGGATGGTCAGTAGATCATGTGACCTGTCCATCTATTAGAACCATAGGATGGTCAGTAGATCATGTGACCTGTCCACCTATTAGAACCATAGGATGGTCAGTAGATCATGTGACTTGTCCACCTATTAGAACCATAGGTGGTCAGTAGATCATGTGACTTGTCCATCTATTAGAACCATAGGTGGTCAGTAGATCATGTGACTTGTCCATCTTTTTCCTGCACACCAGTCTTATTTGAATATTGAAATAAAAACATTTATGGTAAAATATTAACATTTCATATATGTTAAACTGATGAATGTTCTCACAGGTATGGCAATTCTCTGTCTTTTACCAACATTAAGGGGTACTAGCCAACCATTATAAGAGTGTAAATCATCACATTCTGGATGAGTGGTCAATACAAGGCAGTAACAAGAAGGATCAACATAACCTAACATCCATCCAAAGGAAATTTCCAGTTTTGTCTAATTCAAGCAGAATGAGTTAAATGCACCAACAAGACTGCATCTCTTCACAGTAGGATGACATCAGCGGATTCAGTTCTAGATCTGCAATGGGGGAAGTCTAGGGTCAGTTCTAGATCTGCAACGAGGGAAGTCTAGGGTCAGTTCTAGATCTGCAACGAGAGAAGCCTAGGGTCAGTTTTAGATCTGCAATGAGAGAAGTCTAGGGTCAGTTCTAGATCTGCAATGAGGGAAGCCTAGGGTCAGTTCTAGATCTGCAATGAGGGAAGCCTAGGGTCAGTTCTAGATCTGCAATGAGAGAAGCCTAGGGTCAGTTCTAGATCTGCAATGAGGGAAGCCTAGGGTCAGTTCTAGATCTGCAATGAGGGAAGGCTAGTCTTCTTGAACAACAAACACATTAAGGTTCCTACAATAGGACCTTGAGGGACCTCAGAGTTGATATGTCTTTTCAGTACCATCAGTCCATCACAGCTGCTAAATAAAATGATGCATAAATCCAATGCAGAGTAAATTAATAAATACAGTTTCTCCTAACCCTAACCTTTCCAATTCAAGTATAGAAAATGTGTCCCAATGGTGCACTGATTTAACAGTTATCTGGCATAAATAATTACATTTTAATAAAATCTTTAAAACAAAAAAGTTATTCTATATTAAATAAATACCCAAGTTTTACAATGAAAAAATAAAATACTGTAAAACAAAGACATTGCACTTCAGCAGTGGTAAATAAATGTTACGTGTATACATACATCTTCCTGATCAGAGACTAAGACCTGTGTTGTGATTTAGTCCGTTTTCTGTTTGTACAAAATAAAGTTCTCTCTTTGCCACTATTCAAGCTTCTAGCAAGGTGCTGAACATCCTGCTCAACCTCCTGAAGTGTTCAAGTGAAAACAATTAGGCAACATGTTTTATACTGTTACACAAACACACAAAGCCATTCCAAGTGGACACATCAGTCCTAGACAGCAGTGGACACAAATCCTCTCAGGTGAGCAGTGGACCAAGGACCTTCCCCTAGAAGAACAGGTTTCCTGAAGAAGGTGCTCCAGGTGAAGGGGTTTCAGGTGAAGGGGTTTCAGGTGAAGGTGTTTCAGGTGAAGGGGTTTCAGGTGAAGGTGTTTCAGGTGAAGGTGTTTCAGGTGAAGGTGTTTCAGGTGAAGGTGTTTCCAGGTGAAGGTGCATCCAGGTGAAGGTGTTTCAGGTGAAGGTGTTTCAGGTGAAGGTGTTTCAGGAGAAGGTGTTTCAGGTGAAGGTGTTTCCAGGTGAAGGTGTTTCCAGGTGAAGGTGTTTCCAGGTGAAGGTGTTTCAGGTGAAGGGGTTTCAGGTGAAGGTGTTTCAGGTGAAGGTGTTTCAGGTGAAGGTGTTTCAGGTGAAGGTGTTTCCAGGTGAAGGTGTTTCAGGTGAAGGTGTTTCCAGGTGAAGGTGCGTCCAGGTGAAGGTGTTTCAGGTGAAGGTGTTTCAGGAGAAGGTGTTTCAGGTGAAGGTGTTTCCAGGTGAAGGTGTTTCAGGTGAAGGTGTTTCCAGGTGAAGGTGTTTCCAGGTGAAGGTGTGTCCAGGTGAAGGTGTTTCAGGTGAAGGTGTTTCAGGTGAAGGTGTTTCAGGAGAAGGTGTTTCAGGAGAAGGTGTTTCAGGTGAAGGTGTTTCAGGTGAAGGTGTTTCAGGAGAAGGTGTTTCAGGTGAAGGTGTTTCAGGTGAAGGTGTTTCAGGTGAAGGGGTTTCAGGTGAAGGTGTTTCAGGTGAATGTTTAGGTGCAGAAGATCAGATGTTTTTGCTTGAAAAGGTCCCTCTCTGGGAAGACTGAGCTCAGATAAATGTTGTGATGTTGTGACATCATTTTGGTTTGGAGCTCCAGCAGACGGATGAGACATGAAGACATGAAGACATGAAGGAAAGCTTGTTGGAACAGCCAGAAGAAGACTGACCAAAATGTGATGGAAGAACAGACAGTTGGAAGGTTTTCTGTATTTTCCCACTCAGTTGTACATCAGTGAGATTTCACACTCAACTCTTTCTTCTGGATGTAGGGGAGGAAACAGAGGTAGAGACAAAGACAAACACAGCCACTGATGTGAGAGGAGGATAGTATAAAACAGGAGGACAGCCATGAGGGTCAGGGTCAAGGCCAGGGTTAGCTAACTTGTAAGGCTTGAGGAGTGCCCTTCTCCAATAGTGAGCTGGGAGAGGTGCAGGCATGTCTGGGAGAGGTGCAGGCATGTCTGGGAGAGGTGCAGGCATGTCTGGGAGAGGTGCAGGCATGTCTGGGAGAGGTGCAGGCATGTCTGGGAGAGGTGCAGGCATGTCTGGGAGAGGTGCAGGCATGTCTGGGAGAGGGGCTGTTGGGAGGGTTTGTACAAAGACTCAAAAGTGAAAGGTTAGAGTTAGGTCATTCAGATGTAAACAGGCTGTTCCTGGGCAGTAAGCAGACGGTACATGGCTGCTGGCATCGTCTTCATGTGTATCTGAGGAGAAAGAGAGGGGAGGGAGGGGAGAGAGAGGGAGGAGAGGGGGAGGAAAGAGAGAGGGGGAGGGGAGAGAGAGGGAGGAGAGGGGGAGGAAAGAGAGAGGGGGAGGGGAGAGAGAGGGAGGAGAGGGGAGGGTGTAGGTACACAGAAAGGGGGAATAGAGTGAAAGAACATTAGAAAGGTGGGAGAGAGAAAGGACATTAAGTGGTAATAATCTGTAGTGGGTAGAGAGAGTCAGGTGGCAGAGTGGTTAGGGAATTGGGCTAGTAATCAGAAGATTGCCGGTTCGAATCCCGATCACACAAACTACCTGTACTTCCTCTAGGTCGCTCTGGATAGGAGCATCTGCTAAATGACTAAATGAGGTGTTCATTCTTGCCCCCCTCCCCCCAATCAACCCTGTGACCTTTGAACTCTCACCTCTCCCACAGCATTGGACAGGATGTGGACAATCTTCTCGTGGGGCGTAGCTACCACACTCTGGCTGTTTATCTCAATGATGCGGTGGCCCACCCTGACCCCGCCCCTCTCAGCGATGCCACCCCTCATGAGGCTGCAGATCTGGAGGAGAGGGAAGGCGGGGATGTCAAAATGTTCAGGGAATAACAGACTGGCTCCAACAGGTGGCTAGCCTGTTCCACTACAACCTTAATCATTGAAAACTGCAATTTCCGTTTCCATTACGGAATTACTATTATTATTACTATCTCAGTGTCCAACAGTGGTTAGGCTACATACATTTAATAGAGAATGTTAATCGGCAATGGCCACATCCTCATCTAAATTAAGATAATTCACATATAAAGTTGACAGGTTTGATTCTGTCTGACCGGCTCGGCCCCAGCCCTGGGTACCCAAACTACCCACAATGCCGTTCTGCACGCTGAAGCCCAGCTGGTAGCGAAGGTCTGGGCGGCGGATGAGGACGGTCGTCACTGGGGGACAGCGGACGATGTTAAGCTGAATACGAGCCTGATTCTTGAGACCCTGCAGAGCACAGCAGTCACTGTTATCATCAGCACAGAGATAGAAGACAGAGACAGAGACGGCTGAGTTACCTTGATGATGCTCTGACAGGTGTTGAGGGGAAGGCCCACCAGGCTGGTTCCATTGATGGACATGATCTGGTCTCCAATGTTCAGGCGGCCAGACTTCTCTGCTGGCCCAGCATGCATCATGTTAGCAATGATGACGGTGGGCAAGATGGAGCCCCACCCACTTTCCACAATCACAACGCCCAGAATCTCTCCTTTGGCCTTCTCTATGTACACCTGAAAAAAGGGGAGGAGAGAAGGGAGGGAGGATAGGAAAGAATGGAGGAGAGGGAGGAGAAGAGAAGGAGGAATTTGAAGTTCATTACTAGTTCATGACTTCAAGGCCTGACTTCTGAAGGCTTTTTTTTTCCTTCATTTGTCTTAATTTGACTTCAAGTCCTTCAGACTTCATTTGTCACAGGACAGGTGTGACAGGACAGGTGTGACAGGACAGGTATGACAGGACAGGTGTGACAGGACAGGTGTGACAGGACAGGTGTGACAGGACAGGTGTGACAGGACAGGTGTGACAGGACAGGTATGACAGGACAGGTATGACAGGACAGGTGTGACAGGACAGGTGTGACAGGACAGGTGTGACAGGACAGGTATGACAGGACAGGTGTGACAGGACAGGTGTGACAGGACAGGTGTGACAGGACAGGTGTGACAGGACAGGTGTGACAGGACAGGTGTGACAGGACAGGTGTGACAGGTTAGGTGTGACAGGACAGGTGTGACAGGACAGGTGTGACAGGACAGGTGTGACAGGACAGGTGTGACAGGACAGGTGTGACAGGTTAGGTGTGACAGGACAGGTATGACAGGACAGGTGTGACAGGACAGGTGTGACAGGTTAGGTGTGACAGGACAGGTGTGACAGGACAGGTGTGACAGGACAGGTGTGACAGGTTAGGTGTGACAGGACAGGTGTGACAGGTTAGGTGTGACAGGACAGGTGTGACAGGACAGGTGTGACAGGACAGGTGTGACAGGTTAGGTGTGACAGGACAGGTATGACAGGACAGGTGTGACAGGACAGGTGTGACAGGTTAGGTGTGACAGGACAGGTGTGACAGGACAGGTGTGACAGGACAGGTGTGACAGGTTAGGTGTGACAGGACAGGTGTGACAGGTTAGGTGTGACAGGACAGGTGTGACAGGACAGGTGTGACAGGACAGGTGTGACAGGACAGGTGTGACAGGACAGGTGTGACAGGTTAGGTGTGACAGGACAGGTGTGACAGGTTAGGTGTGACAGGACAGGTGTGACAGGACAGGTGTGACAGGTTTGAGGTTCTGGTCCCACTCTCACATCTTTGCAGTTCTCAGATTTGGAGAAATGGACCAGGTCGTCATTATACATGTCCTGGGTGTTGAGCAGGTCACTATATTCCTTCTGGCTCAGGTCCTCAGGGTTGATCCCGTTGGCTCTTAGAAACTCCTGGTAGGCTACACTGAATGCCTGGCCAATGGACTGAGCTATGAGCTGAGCCTGGTGGGAGGAGGTATACAAAAAGTACAGTCATGAACAATATTAAGAAATACATTTGAGTGTGTGTGTGTGTGTGTGTGTGTGGGAGGAGTCTGTGAGTTCAGACTCACTAGGGGATCTAACTGCTGTGATTCATGCAGTGCATTCTGGGACAATAGTGTAGATTGGTGGAGTCTTAGATATGATTACATTTATGATGCTTCATTTAGAGTGAGACAGAGTGAGACAGAAAAGGAGAGACAGAGAGTGAGACAGAAAAGGAGAGACAGAGAGTGAGACATGCACAGACTCACGTCCTCAGACTCGAACACGTGGCAGATCATCTTGTACTGACGCTTCTCCTCCTGAGCTGGCTCCGCCTCCTCAGCATTGTCAGGGCCGTCTGGGCGGGGCATGCGCCGGCGAGCCATCAGAACCACGATGTTACCGATGTCAGCGATGTAGGAGATGGTCCTGAGGGGGTGGTCCATCATGATGTCCTGCCAAGACATTTGCATTCACATATACTTCCTTTGTTGATGTTATGCAAAGGACCAAAACCTCCCGCCACAGGAAGAGCTTCTATCCCTCTGCTGTTGCCCTCTTCAACAGGGCCAAGGACTCAGTATGACACATCCACCAACACCCCACACCCCCCCTCCAGAATCCCACTGCACTCTGAAACTTAGACTTAAAAAATGTACTAATGTGATTTTTGCACCACTGTTTACACTACTGTGTATAAACAGCCCCCCCCCCCGTACTATATATACCCATTCCACTCTGTACCTATGTTATTTGTACTTCCATGTTATTTGTATCATTTGTATTATTTGTTTATCTGTATCATATCTGTAGTGTATTTAACATTGTATTCATTTTTTATTAGTATGGCACATATATGATCTATGTTTGCTCATTTCTGCCACAGTGAATTCTATGTTTGTTAATCTTGCATAGCTAATAAACCCCATTCTGATTCTGATTCTGATATACAAATATAAGTATATTTCTGCACTGTTGGTCTGAGAGCTGACAGAGTCAGCACCTTCAAATGGTCTGGACAGGGTGAGGGTACCTGGGGGTCTGGACAGGGTGAGGGTACCTGGGGGTCTGGACAGGGTGAGGGTACCTGGGGGTCTGGACAGGGTGAGGGTACCTGGGGGTCTGGACAAGGTGAGGGTACCTGGGGGTCTGGACAGGGTGAGGGTACCTGGGGGTCTGGACAGGGTGAGGGTACCTGGGGGTCTGGACAGGGTGAGGGTACCTGGGGGTCTGGACAGGGTGAGGGTACCTGGGGGTCTGGACAAGGTGAGGGTACCTGGGGGTCTGGACAAGGTGAGGGTACCTGGGGGTCTGGACAGGGTGAGGGTACCTGGGGGTCTGGACAGGGTGAGGGTACCTGGGGGTCTGGACAGGGTGAGGGTACCTGGGGGTCTGGACAGGGTGAGGGTACCTGGGGGTCTGGACAGGGTGAGGGTACCTGGGGGTCTGGACAGGGTGAGGGTACCTGGGGGTCTGGACAGGGTGAGGGTACCTGGGGGTCTGGACAAGGTGAGGGTACCTGGGGGTCTGGACAGGGTGAGGGTACCTGGGGGTCTGGACAGGGTGAGGGTACCTGGGGGTCTGGACAAGGTGAGGGTACCTGAGAGTCGGCGTTCAGCACCTTGATCCTCTGAGTGGAGATGAAGAGGTCCACCTCTGTCATGGGCTGCAGCTCACCTTCTGGAGCCTACTCTCACACACGCACACACACACACACACACGCACGGCCACATCGTGTTAATTTGTGACTCAGTGTGTGTGTGTACATTTACTAGAGATGTACATGTACTAGAGATTAGAGAAGACAATACAGGTTTACTGAGTCACACACACACACACACACACACACACACAGTGGATAGTTACTGTACCTTGTTCTTGCTCTGGGATTGTTTCTGGGCGCTCTGCATGGAACACACACAGGAGCAGGGGTTAGAGTTCAGAGGTCAGACAGGGTGTGTCTGGGGTGTGTATAAGGTAATGTGTGTGCCTGGAGGGTATGTCTGAATGTTAGGGTTAGGGGGTTAGGGTTAGGGGTTACTAATGTAAGTTAGTGTGTGTGCCTGGGGTGTGTGTATGTAAGGTAGTGTGTGTGCCTGGGGTGTGTGTATGTAAGGTAGTGTGTGTGCCTGGGGTGTGTGTATGTAAGGTAGTGTGTGTGCCTGGGGTGTGTGTATGTAAGGTAGTGTGTGTGCCTGGGGTGTGTGTATGTAAGTAAGGGTTAGGGTAAGAGAGTATATGTGTGTATGGGTGAGTTTGGAGTGTGTGTATGTGTGTAAGGGTGTGTGTATGTGTGTAAGGGTGTGTGTATGTGTGTATGGGTGAGTGTGGAGTGTGTGTATGTGTGTAAGGGTGTGTGTATGTGTGTAAGGGTGTGTGTATGTGTGTAAGGGTGTGTATGTGTGTAAGGGTGTGTGTATGTGTGTATGGGTGAGTGTGGAGTGTGTGTATGTGTGTTAGGGTGTGGGCATGTGTGTAAGGGTGTGTGTATGTGTGTAAAGGTGTGTGTGTGCATGCTCCAATACTGAGCACTGAAACGCTGAGCTGTCCACAGGATTGTTAGTAGCAGTATTCACTGATGCATTCATGTCTTCACCCTCTGTTGCGTTCTGCACTCTCATTGAGTTAGTACCATCTGTGTCCAGCAGGTGGCTCCGCACTCTCATTGAGTTAGTACCATCTGTGTCCAGCAGGTGGCTCCGCACTCTCATTGAGTTAGTACCATCTGTGTCCAGCAGGTGGCTCCGCACTCTCATTGAGTTAGTACCATCTGTGTCCAGCAGGTGGCTCCGCACTCTCATTGAGTTAGTACCATCTGTGTCCAGCAGGTGGCTCCGCACTCTCATTGAGTTAGTACCATCTGTGTCCAGCAGGTGGCTCCGCACTCTCATTGAGTTAGTACCATCTGTGTCCAGCAGGTGGCTCCGCACTCTCATTGAGTTAGTACCATCTGTGTCCAGCAGGTGGCTCCGCACTCTCATTGAGTTAGTACCATCTGTGTCCAGCAGGTGGCTCTGCACTCTCATTGAGTTAGTACCATCTGTGTCCAGCAGGTGGCTCTGCACTCTCATTGAGTTAGTACCATCTGTGTCCAGCAGGTGGCTCTCCTGCACCCTTCATTAACATTGCTTGGTCATAACATGCATAGACATTAATATCTATGATAACATTGACCAGGAAGTCATTAACCAGTCTCACAATAATTTAATGAGTTTAATCTACATTATGGGAGGCCTGTATAACTTCGGAAGACTTGTGAATCTCAGAATGCTGCACAAGAGCCGTTTTTAAATTATCTTTTCCTGAAATTTCACACCTCATAAATGATATAATTGTGACCACAGGCAATATATTAAACATGAAGCCATGTTCCTTCATGACTGAGGTTCTGTTCTTGGTGATGGTTCTATGATGGATGTATGTTAAGTGATCAGTTAAGTGACCTCCCTCCCTCCCTCAACACCTCCCTCCCTCAACACCTCCCTCCCTCCCTCCCTCAACACCTCCCTCCCTCAACACCTCCCTTCCTCCCTCCCTCCCTCAACACCTCCCTCCCTCAACACCTCCCTCCCTCCCTCAACACCTCCCTTCCTCAACACCTCCCTCCCTCCCTCCCTCAACACCTCCCTTCCTCCATCCCTCCCTCCCTGCCTGCCTCCCTCCTCCCTCCCTCCCTCCCCCCCTCCTCACCTTGATACGGTTCACTGCCTCCTGTGCCTGCATCATGCGGACGTTCTTGGAAGGAGTCTTGTCAGACAGCAGCTGGGTGGAGCCCAGGTAGTTGGCAGCAAAGATGATGCCATCAATCAAGTCCTCTGGGTCACATGGTCCTGGTACTGGAGGGGGTGAAGGAGGGGAGGGGAGGAGAGGGGGAGGAGAGGAGAGGAGGAGGGGAGGGGAGGGGAAGAGAGGAGGAGGGATTTAGATTCTGATAGTACAATTAACGAGAGTTGGGGTTAGTGTGAATGTGAACCAATTTGCAGTGTCTATATAGACCAATAAGGAAAGTAGGTGTTGTAGTACGTGAGGCTAAGGTAGATGGGAGAGGTGAAATATTAGTGAGTGTGCAGAGAGGCAGGGGACAAGTTAGAGATGACTGAGATGGAGGTTTAAGGCTTGAGGACAAAGGCAGTTAGATAGAGGCAGTTAGATAGAGGCAGTTAGATAGAGGCAGAGGAGACACTTACCTTCCACGTATGTTGGGAAGGCGGCCAGACTTTTCCTGGACTGTGAGGAGAGAGGCCGTTAGCAACACAGTCAGGAGAGGCCGTTAGCAACACAGTCAGGAGAGGCCGTTAGCAACACAGTCAGGAGAGGCCGTTAGCAACACAGTCAGGAGAGGCCGTTAGCAACACAGTCAGGAGAGGCCGCTAGCAACACAGTCAGGAGAGGCCGTTAGCAACACAGTCAGGAGAGGCCGCTAGCAACACAGTCAGGAGAGGCCGTTAGCAACACAGTCAGGAGAGGCCATTAGCAACACAGTCAGGAGAGGCCGTTAGCAACACAGTCAGGAGAGGCCGTTAGCAACACAGTCAGGAGAGGCCATTAGCAACACAGTCAGGAGAGGCCGTTAGCAACACAGTCAGGAGAGGCCGTTAGTAACACAGTCAGGAGAGGCCGTTAGCAACACAGTCAGGAAAGGCCGTTAGCAACACAGTCAGGAGAGGCCGCTAGCAACACAGTCAGGAGAGGCCGTTAGCAACACAGTCAGGAGAGGCCGTTAGCAACACAGTCAGGAGAGGCCGTTAGCAACACAGTCAGGAGAGGCCGTTAGTAACACAGTCAGGAGAGGCCGTTAGCAACACAGTCAGGAGAGACCGTTAGTAACACAGTCAGGAGAGGCCGTTAGCAACACAGTCAGGAGAGGCCGTTAGCAACACAGTCAGGAAAGGCCGTTAGCAACACCGTCAGGAAAGGCCGTTAGCAACACAGTCAGGAGAGGCCGTTAGCAACACCGTTAGGAGAGGTCAGCTGCTTGCCTCTGCTACTTGGATTAGTTTACTATAAACGTGTTTTAGAGGTCAAATTTAAGGTCTATTCAGGGTCAGCTGGCACTTCATAGTTCACCTACTTCCTTATTGGAGGTGGGCGGTGTCTCAAAGCTGTCATCCTGCAGCAGGTGCCTACTGGATGACTCCGCCCCCTGGGGGGAGGGTGTGTCCGAGACAGGGGACTGCAGGGGGGGGGGGGGGGGGGCAGAGACAGAGGAGGAGATAGGGAAAGGGGGAGAGAGGGGGGGAGGGGAGAGAGAGAGGGGGGAGGAATAGGGAGAGAAAGAGGGAGGAGTGTCTGTTACAACAGAAAACACACTAAGATAACAAGTACAGCCGCTGGCCACAAAAACACAGCTGTTATGAACAGCTTTTAATCACACAGCCCAAACACCTTCACAATGATCGCTAGGGAGACAAGGTCGCCAGGCAATATAAAGTCACAACACATCACCTCTTGCCAGGTATCCATGGAGATGCTGGGTTGCTCCAGAGCAGTGTGTGTAATGTAGATAAGTATGCTTTGACAGGTGAAATAGGGAAGGACCGGATGTGAGATCGGCCAATTCAACATAAATGTTTACATCAGTGATGCAAGGCATTATACAATTATCACATGTATTTGACTTATTCTGTGAATCACTTTACAGAGTATCATGTTATTATCAAATGTCAGTGAGATATTGAAATCAATCAGGTCATGTGACCTGAGAATCTTGGAGTTGGAAGCACAAGACATTGCTAGGCAACTGGATACCAAACCCTGAGTGTACCTGCAGATGTAAGAGGAGCAGTGTGTGTGTGTGTGAGCATAGTCTGTGTGTGTGTGTGTGTGTGAGTGCAGGCCTGTGTGTGTGTGTGTGAGCATAGCCTGTGTGTGTGTGTGTGTGTGTGTGAGTGCAGGCCTGTGTGTGTGTGTGTGTGTGTGAGCATAGTCTGTGTGTGTGTGTGTGTGTGTGTGTGAGTGTAGGCCTCTGTAGCTGTTTAGAATACAGACAGTTCAGTGCTGGTAGAACAGACAGCCTTGTCAAAGCAGCCAGTGTGATATATCAGTGTGATTTCTACAGTGTGATTTCTACAGTGTGATTTCTACAGTGTGATTTCTACAGTGTGATTTCTACAGTGTGATTTCTACAGTGTGATATATCAGTGTGATTTCTACAGTGTGATTTCTACAGTGTGATTTCTACAGTGTGATATATCAGTGTGATTTCTACAGTGTGATATATCAGTGTGATTTCTACAGTGTGATCCATCAGTGTGATTTCTACAGTGTGATTTCTACAGTGTGATATATCAGTGTGATTTCTACAGTGTGATTTCTACAGTGTGATTTCTACAGTGTGATTTCTACAGTGTGATTTCTACAGTGTGATTTCTACAGTGTGATATATCAGTGTGATTTCTACAGTGTGATTTCTACAGTGTGATTTCTACAGTGTGATATATCAGTGTGATTTCTACAGTGTGATATATCAGTGTGATTTCTACAGTGTGATTTCTACAGTGTGATATATCAGTGTGATTTCTACAGTGTGATTTCTACAGTGTGATTTCTACAGTGTGATTTCTACAGTGTGATTTCTACAGTGTGATTTCTAAAGTGTGATTTCTAAAGTGTGATTTCTACAGTGTGATTTCTACAGTGTGATTTCTACAGTGTGATTTCTACAGTGTGATATATCAGTGTGATTTCTACAGTGTGATTTCTACAGTGTGATTTCTACACAGAAGGTTCTGCATAGTTCACCACATAACTAAAGCCCATTCAAAAGCACATAATCCATTTATGCTACTTAATGCTCTTTATGCTAATGCCCTCCATTTCAGTAACATGATCAAGGGGTGCAAACCTGGCAACCCAAGCTTGCTGTGATACATCCTCGTATCCAGTAGGTTCCATAGCTAAGCTACAGCAAACCTGGCAACCGTGGACTCTAAATAATATTATTGATCAAACACGTTGTATGAGGGCAAACATTGGCAAAGTTGCTCAAAATTTCAAAACATAATTACTTTTGTATAATTACTTGAAAACCTTCAGGAAAGATTAAAAGTCCTAATTACTCTGTATCAAGTAGCATTTTGCCAATATGTGCAAAAAAAAAAGACTAAATCCTTTGATCATTTTCTCTCAGTCATCACAACATAACAAACACAGACGTGCTCAAACCTCATTTCTAGGTAGGAGGTCGTCTTTGTCATCAGAATGGTCGATCTGGAACATCCAGAAATTCTCCATGGTGAAGTTTTGTGGGAGAGAGAGGGGTTCAAAACGAAGATGCTCTCTAGCTGTCACACACACACACACACACACAAACTAACCCTAGCCAAAGTGCAAGCATTCATATACACGCACACACAGCCCAACTATACCCACAACTAGCAGTCTGAAGCGCTTCAGGAGCTTCTAGATGTGGCCAGGAAGGTTGATGTTCGACTGCCAAGCAATCTACTCATGTGACACAAGAAGGTATCAGAATTCACCATGGAGTCATTGAGCAGGTGTATGTGTGTGTGCGTGCTTGTGTGTATGTCTGTGTGCTGTAGTTAGGGTTACCTACTAAACACCATCTGGGTATTCAAGCTGTGCCCTGTTGAATTGAAGGGGTGTGTGGCCTGTGTGTGTGTGCTGTGGGCTGTGTGTGTGTGTGCTGTGGGCTGTGTGTGTGCTGTGTGGCCTGTGTGTGTGTGCTGTGGGCTGTGTGTGTGCTGTGGCCTGTGTGTGTGCTGTGGCCTGTGTGTGTGCTGTGGCCTGTGTGTGTGCTGTGGCCTGTGTGTGTGCTGTGGCCTGTGTGTGTGCTGTGGCCTGTGTGTGTGCTGTGGGCTGTGTGTGTGCTGTGTGGCCTGTGTGTGTGTGCTGTGGCCTGTGTGTGTGCTGTGGCCTGTGTGTGTGCTGTGGCCTGTGTGTGTGCTGTGGCCTGTGTGTGTGTGCGCACATGTGGCCTGTGTGTGAGTGGCCTGTGCATGTGCACGTCTGGCCTTTGTGTTTGTGTGCACGTGTGGCCTGTGTGTGTGCACGTGTGGCCTGTGTGTGTGCACGTGTGGCCAGTGTGTGCACGTGTGGCCTGTGTGTGTACAAGCACTCAGTGGGACACAGCCTACCTCTTCCAATGTTATCGGAGACTTGTTGAATTATTTAGCCTTCATCATCATGTCTGTGTCTCTATCCCTCTCTCCTCCTCATCCTCCTCCCTCTCTCCAGCTCACCATCCTGCCCTCCCTCTCTCAACCTCACCATCCTGCCCTCCCTCTCTCCACCTCACCATCCTGCCCTCCCTCTCTCCACCTCACCATCCTGCCCTCCCTCTCTCCACCTCACCATCCTGCCCTCCCTCTCTCCCTCACAGAGTCGAGTCTGCATGAATATATTCTGATTTTAATTACTTTGGCTTGTTTGTACACTAGTTTGAATCCTATCTCTAGAGGGTTATGATCATGACTACATTATCTCTAGAGGGTTAAGATCATGACTACATTATCTCTAGAGGGTTATGATCATGACTACATCATCTCTAGAGGGTTAAGATCATGACTACATTATCTCTAGAGGGTTACGATCATGACTACATCATCACTAGAGGGTTAAGATCATGACTAGATTATCTCTAGAGGGTTATGATCATGACTAAATTATCACTAGAGGGTTAAGATCATGACTACATCATCACTAGAGGGTTAAGATCATGACTACATTATCACTAGAGGGTTAAGATCATGACTACATTATCACTAGAGGGTTATGATCATGCCTACATTATCACTAGAGGGTTATGATCATGACTTACATTATCACTAGAGGGTTATGATCATGCCTACATTATCACTAGAGGGTTAAGATCATGACTACATTATCACTAGAGGGTTAAGATCATGACTACATTATCACTAGAGGGTTATGATCATGACTACATTATCACTAGAGGGTTATGATCATGACTACATTATCACTAGAGGGTTAAGATCATGACTACATTATCACTAGAGGGTTAAGATCATGACTACATTATCACTAGAGGGTTATGACCATGACTACATTATCACTAGAGGGTTATGATCATGACTACATTATCACTAGAGGGTTAAGATCATGACTACATTATCACTAGAGGGTTAAGATCATGACTACATTATCACTAGAGGGTTAAGATCATGACTACATTATCACTAGAGGGTTAGGGTTCTATGTGAGTCCATGTTCCACCACGGAGCTCTTAACAGAGGAAGGAGACGTTTCCAACAAACTGTTTATTCACTTTCTCCCCCATCTTCTTCCTCCCTTTCTTTCTTCCACAACACAGTTTCTTTATCCATCTATCTTACGTGATAGAGGATCTCCCCCCATGTATAACCCTGTCCTCTGCCCCTGAGGTCATGTAGATAAAAGATGTGATCCTCTACCATAGACAAGCCTAACAGCACACACAGGCATGCACACACATGCACACACACACGTGTGCCTAACCCTAACCCAGAAAAGCCCCAGAAATGTCTGCAGAAGATTAAGACGAGAATACATAATTCCATGGCACAATTAACGTGATTGTGTAGTGTTGTGTTAGTGGACTTTAAATGTGTTTGTCAGACAATATGTGTCAGACACTTCAGGGTTGTCATGGCACAAGATACAACATTGAGGAGAAATTCAAACTCAAACAAATTCAAAATGTTCTCCCTCTCTTCTATCCATCTCTTCCTCTCTTCTCTCCCTCTCTTCTCATCAGTGCCAGGCCATCAAGAGGAGGAGAGTTCAATTTGCCTGACCGGCCGTGTCGCTAGAATACTAATGAGACAGACAGACCCATTGCAGGTCAATCACTACCCAGCATCCTACTGTAACATCAGAGGGAATAAGGAATACAAGAGAAGAGAGGAGAGGAGACAAGGGGAGGAGAAGAGGAGACATGGGGAGGAGGGGAGATGAGACATGGGGAGGAGGGGAGAGGAGACATGGGGAGGAGGGGAGAGGAGACATGGGGAGGAGGGGAGGAGAGGAGACATGGGGAGGAGGCGAGAGGAGACATGTGGAGGAGGGGAGAGAGGAGAGAGATGGGGAAGGGAGGAGAGGAGACATGGGGAGGAGGGGAGAGAGATGGGGAAGGGAGGACAACCAGACCTGCAAATAGCTGCACATTCCCCCAGAAACAGTGTTGAATGGGAAAAGACCAAAGGAAATGTATCTAGCTCCTGGTCAGATAAGACAGCCTCTATCTTTGGGTGTAAGTAACTGGAGCAGCTGAACACACACACAAACACGCATTAACATGCACAAATACACACCAGCACAACGGCTCACAAGAAAGGTGACAGACTTCACAGTAATGTAACCAAATACAATGACAACACCACAAATATGTGATCATCCTCACACTCAGGAACACACACAGCTCATCAGATAAACACACACACGCACACAGCTAACCCCCCCCCCCCCACACACACACACACACACACACACACAGCCCCCGCTTGAGGGTTAGCAGTACTCACATCGCCCCCTGGTGGTGGCTGCAGGTCACTCTCTGCTGTTGGGCTCAGGTCTTGTCTCATCACCCAGACGGGCTCCCGGGGTTCGTCAGGTGTGTAGGGTGAGCGCACTGTCCTGGTCTTGACCTCCTCTATGGCCTCCTTGATGTCCTTGATGGCCAGGGAGATGGCATCCCGCTGCTGTCTGCTGTTCCTCCCTCCACCCTGGTCCTCCTGGGGGCTGCCTGCCAGGACATCTCCTCCCTCCTCCCTGTCTATAGGAGGAGAGCTGACTGTGGAGTTCAGGTGCTTGGATTCAGTCTGCTCTCTAACCTCCTCCTCTCCTCTCCTCTCTCCCCTTCCTTCGTCTAGTTCTCCTCCGGAGGCGTCTCGTTCCTGAGAGCTGCTTCCCTCCCCTCCCTCCATCCCGGCAGCGTCTACATCCTCGTCCTGGTCACAACTGTCGGCCCGCGGGTACGGAGCAAACTCCGCCTCCTTCTCAGGGCTGTCAGACTCTCCATCGGAGCGCTCGTCATAGTGATGCAGCCGAGACCCCACTGCCTCACGCTGACGGTAGCTCCCACTCTCCAGAAGTCGAAGCCCCGCCCTCTTCTGCAGCAGCATTTCAGGCCTCGCCCCCACAGGCTCCGCCCCCATGGGTGTGTTCCCGATCTCTTCATAAACATGCTCTGACAGTGAGTAGTCAAATGCTTCATCCTCAGGCTCCGCCCCTTCACTCTCACAGCCCTGCCCCCCAGTCATGCCCCCCTCAGAGTAGAGAGGCGGGGCATAGACGTAGGCTGGGTTCAAGGCTTCCTCCGACTCTTCCTGGCCCTGGGGCCTCTGGAGGTCTAACAGGGGCTGGCAGGGCAGAGGGGGGGCCTGGGGCGAGGGGAGCTGGGGGGGCGAGGGGGGCTGGGGGGTCAGATCTCCCTGGCGATGCTGGTGATGTTGCTGCTCGGCCTCAGCACTCTCTGTGTATCCCTCCGCCTCGGGTCGTAACGCCACAGCATACGTGTCGTCCCCTTCCGCCTCTGGCCCTTCCTGTGACATCATCATCGGCACTGAGACCCCATCGTCCTCATCGCCCTCGGCACGGTCTGTGTGGGCGTGGAAGCCGCTTTCCGTGCTGGCAGACCGGGCGAGTGCCGAGTCGTCCCGCTCTCTCTCATCCTCTTCCCGCTCGCAGCACTGAGGCTGCGCTTGCTGCCTCATCATTTCCAGCTGCCTCTCTGCCTCCCTTTGCTGCCTCTCTGCCTCCCTTTCCTGCCTTTGTTGACGTCTCTGCTGCTGGGCACGCAGCCGTGCCTCGCTGTCCCCCTGTCTGCGGTAGCGTGTTACTGCAGGCCTCGGGATGGGCTGCTGCTGGTCCTCCTGGTGCAGCTCCACGTCTGGCCCCTCTCCTGACCTGCGCTGTGGGGCCCCCCTGCCCTCCTGCCTCCTGTAGCGAGGTCCTGAGGGCTGTGGGAGGTGGTTATTGTTGTTCTCTGCTGCATTGTTGCTATGCTGGCGAGAACGGCCATTGTTGGCAGCACCGTTGTCGTGGCGACGACGTTGAGGGGGTTGGGCCTGAAGTCTTTGTAGGTCCGCCTCCACACCCTCGCTCGCCTCCTGCCCGAGTTCTGCCTGCTGAGGGTTCATGACTCTGATATTGTCTAGGAACTCATCATCTACCCTCCTGGGAGATACGGCTACAAAGGCTTCTGGGAAGGAGAGAGAGAGAGAGAGAAGGATGAGAGAAGGAGAAGGATGAGAGAGAGAGAGATAGAGAGAGAAGGAGAAGGATGAGAGAGACTGTGTTAAACTGTTGTTTGTTTGTAGTCTTTGTACAAATTCCCCCATCCTGCATATTTCCCACCTAAATATCTTGACCAACACTTCCAAAATTCAGTGCTGGACTAATTCTTTCCTCGTCTCTAAAGCAAGACAGAAACAGGCACAGTGGAATCACCATGGACTGGTTGTAAAGCCCGAAATCTGAAATTCTAATTGGCCGGAAAGAGCAAGAACATGTGGAGGAATACTAAAACACTCCAATTATACAGACCTGTGACAATAGACTCCTGGGGGAGCAAGACTGCAGCTAGCATACCAAGCAAAGCTAGCTGCGCTGTTAGCACTGCAGACTACCCAAGACTGCAGCTAGCATACCAAGCAAAGCTAGCTGCGCTGTTAGCACTGCATACTACCCAAGACTGCAGCTAGCATACCAAGCAAAGCTAGCTGCGCTGTTAGCACAGCAGACTACCCAAGACTGCAGCTAGCATACCAAGCAAAGCTAGCTGCGTTGTTAGCACTGCAGACTACCCAAGACTTCAGCTAGCATACCAAGCAAAGGTAGCTGTGCTGTTAGCACTGCAGACTACCCAAGACTGCAGCTAGCATACCAAGCAAAGGTAGCTGTGCTGTTAGCACTGCAGACTACCCAAGACTGCAGCTAGCATACCAAGCAAAGTTAGCTGCGCTGTTAGCACTGCAGACTACCCAAGACTGCAGCTAGCATACCAAGCAAAGTTAGCTGCGCTGTTAGCACAGCAGACTACCCAAGACTGCAGCTAGCATACCAAGCAAAGCTAGCTGCGCTGTTAGAACTGCAGACTACCCAAGACTGCAGCTAGCATACCAAGCAACGCTCGCCTGGCTAGGCCACTTTGGGTCAGCTCACATGCTAACAAAATGCTGAATAACAGCATGGAAAACTGAGAAGAAAACCCATATTGTATTGATCACACAGCTTGGCTGGATCAAGGACATCAAGTCTGATGAGCAGTTTGTTATGTGTTTTCTGACAACTAGTTAACTTAAATCAAACACATTTAAGTCACAGCTTAATCTAACTACTAGTGCATCTACCACCAGTGCATCTTATCACCACTGCATCTAACCACCACTGCATCTTATCACCACTGCATTTAATCACCAGTGCATCTTATCACCACTGCATCTCACCACCACTGCATCTTATCACCACTGCATCTATCCACCAGTGCATTTTACCACTACTGCATCTAACCACCAGTGCATTTAACCACCAGTGCATCTAACCACCACTGCATCTAATCACCACTGCATCTAACCACCAGTGCATTTTACCACCACTGCATCTTACCACTAGTGCATCTAACCACCAGTGCCCTGCAGGTATTTCCCTTCTTAAGCCTGGCTGAGTGAAAGCAAGAGTGGAGTGGAGAATGTGTGTGTTTGACAGAGATTGACAGTGACCTAGTTCAAAGCTGAGGCTAGAAGTCATGTTATAGAATAGTGGTGAAACACAGCTGTGAATCAAAAGCATTGTGAATGCTAAAGAAAACACACACACAGTCACACACACGTCAGTAAGGCTTTAGCAGGAGGGAGCAGGGAGGCAAGGAGACAGAGAGACAGGGAGACAGGGAGGCTTGGAGACAGGGAGACAGAGAGACAGGGAGACAGGGAGCAAAGAGACAGAGAGACAGGGAGACAGAGAGACAGGGAGACAGGGAGCAAGGAGACAGAGAGACAGGGAGACAGAGAGACAGGGAGACAGGGAGACAGGGAGCAAGGAGACAGGGAGCAAGGAGACAGAGAGACAGGGAGCAAGGAGACAGAGAGACAGGGAGACAGGGAGACAAAGAGACAGGGAGACAGAGAGACAGGGAGACAGGGAGACAAAGAGACAGGGAGACAGAGAGACAGAGAGACAGAGAGACAGGGAGACAGGGAGACAGAGAGACAGGGAGACAGAGAGACCGGGAGACAGAATGACAGGGAGACAGAGAGACAGAGGCAGAGAGACCGGGAGACAGAATGACAGGGAGACAGAGAGACAGAGGCAGAGAGACCGGGAGACAGAATGACAGGGAGACAGAGAGACAGAGGCAGAGAGACCGGGAGACAGAATGACAGGGAGACAGAGAGACAGAGGCAGAGAGACAGGTAGCAGGGAGACAGGGAGACAGGGAGACAGAGGCAGAGAGACAGGTAGCAGGGAGACAGGGAGACAGGGAGACAGAGAGACAGAGGCAGAGAGACAGGTAGCAGGGAGACAGGGGCAGAGAGACAGGTAGCAGGGAGACAGGGGCAGAGAGACAGGTAGCAGGGAGACAGGGGCAGAGAGACAGGTAGCAGGGAGACAGGGGCAGAGAGACAGGTAGCAGGGAGACAGGGGCAGAGAGACAGGTAGCAGGGAGACAGGGATGGTGGAATTACAACAAGATTCTGTCTGATTCAGAACAAAGTATGAAGACACTTCCAGGAGACACAAGTTCTCATTAGACAAGCCACACACACACACACAGTGCACCTCTGGTAACCACGGAAATAATCTCCCTTGGCAGTAAAAGACTCAAGACTGCAGTAAAACAGTCAGATTCAATAACCCCGGAAAAACGAGTGACAGAGAGCGACATGTTCTATCTTAATGAAGGCATTGAGCCAAATCTGTGTGATGAGACAGTAGAAGAAGAATCCCACAGAAGTGGCAGTGAAACACTCCCAGTACGAACCTCCCTTTATAACATCTCTCTCCCTCTTCTCCCTCCTCTACCGTCTCTTCCTCCTCTACCGTCTCTCCCTCTTCTCCCTCCCCACCCTCCCTCCTCTCCTCTCCCTCCTCTACCGTCTCTCCCTCTTCTCCCTCCCCACCCTCCCTCCTCTCCTCTCCCTCCTCTCCCTCCTTCCCTCCTCTCCCTCCCTCCCTACCTCCCTCCCTCCTCTCCCTCCTCTCCCTCCCTCCCTCCATCCCCACCTCCCTCTCTGCTCCTCTCCACTCCCTCCTCTCCTCTCCCTCCCCTCCTTCCTTCCCTCCTCTTCCTCCCTCCCTACCTCCCTCCCTCCTCTCCCTCCTCTCCCTCCCTCCCTCCCTCCCCACCTCCCTCTCTGCTCCTCTCCACTCCCTCCTCTCCTCTCCCTCCTCCTCCTCCTCTCCTTCAACCATGTGGATCCTGTTATTTCCTTAGCACCCTCCCATCTCTTTATTGTTGAAATAATGGGAACATCTATCATTCCATCAGCTTCTCCTCAGACTAATGACTTGCTGTCACTAATTGCTGACTGAGTTTATCAACAAACATGTACTCCAGTTTCTAGTTGAGTCAGAGAGCATGAATGTACTGTGCCTGAAGAGCCTTGAAGAGGCATGATTCACACACAGGTTATTTATCATAGTTTATATACACACACATATGATTTAATCGTCCTTTAATAGTCCTTCACAGAAGCAATCCTTAAAGAGGGGATTTGATCCCACTAACCCTAACAGAGGGAGGGAGGGAGCACCTTGGAGACCATTAGAAAAAGAGAGGGGTGAAGCAGAAAGGAGAGGACAGGAGGGTATTAAGGGTGAATCATTGAAGCAGGAACAATACTAGAGCAGCAGTACTCCAGCTGACCCTCTACTAGACCTCAGTAGAGCAGCAGTACTCCAGCTGACCCTCTACTAGACCTCAGTAGAGCAGCAGTACTCCAGCTGACCCTCTACTAGACCTCAGTAGAGCAGCAGTACTCCAGCTGACCCTCTACTAGACCTCAGTAGAGCAGCAGTACTCCAGCTGACCCTCTACTAGACCTCAGTAGAGCAGCAGTACTCCAGCTGACCCTCTACTAGACCTCAGTAGAGCAGCAGTACTCCAGCTGACCCTCTACTAGACCTCAGTAGAGCAGCAGTACTCCAGTTGACCCTCTACTAGACCTCAGTAGAGCAGCAGTACTCCAGCTGACCCTCTACTAGACCTCAGTAGAGCAGCAGTACTCCAGCTGACCCTCTACTAGACCTCAGTAGAGCAGCAGTACTCCAGTTGACCCTCTACTAGACCTCAGTAGAGCAGCAGTACTCCAGTTGACCCTCTACTAGACCTCAGTAGAGCAGCAGTACTCCAGTTGACCCTCTACTAGACCTCAGTAGAGCAGCAGTACTCCAGCTGACCCTCTACTAGACCTCAGTAGAGCAGCAGTACTCCAGTTGACCCTCTACTAGACCTCAGTAGAGCAGCAGTACTCCAGTTGACCCTCTACTAGACCTCAGTAAAGCAGCAGTACTCCAGTTGACCCTCTACTAGACCTCAGTAGAGCAGCAGTACTCCAGCTGACCCTCTACTAGACCTCAGTAGAGCAGCAGTACTCCAGTTGACCCTCTACTAGACATCAGTAGAGCAGCAGTACTTCAGCTGACCCTTAAAAACATTCAGACAACATCTATTTCAGTCTCTAACCTGTGACATTTACATTAAATCACACACAATCAATCTCTGATAAGTATCCACCAAGCCCACACACACACACAAAATCAATCAGATGTTGAACCACACTTATCAAGCCTTTCCCTTGCAGCAATCTGTACTATAGATTTCCCTTCCCTCACCCTCTCACTCACTACTGCCTATGAACAAATCTATCTGACCCAAAATGTTCTGCCCCCAGATCAGATTAGAAACAAACGCTACTAGTGAACTGGAACAAGAAGACGACCATGACAACCAACAGTGGGTCAAGTATATCAGGCAGTTTGGCCCAAACTGAACAGTGTGCCAGTTTCAAACCTCTAGCGTGAGTAATGAGTCATACTGCTGCCAATAGACTTGTTCTACTGTCTGTAGACTATGAAACACACACACACACAACACAAACACACAACACAAATGTTTACAGAAATGTGTACAGATGCCTTGAAGATGAGTGTTGTGATGGTTAGAGTCAGGGATAGCCTCTGTCAAGGTGAGTGTTGTGATGGTTAGAGTCAGGGATAGCCTCTGTCAAGGTGAGTGTTGTGATGGTTAGAGTCAGGGATAGCCTCTGTCAAGATGAGTGTTGTGATGGTTAGAGTCAGGGATAGCCTCTGTCAAGGTGAGTGTTGTGATGGTTAGAGTCAGGGATAGCCTCTGTCAAGGTGAGTGTTGTGATGGTTAGAGTCAGGGATAGCCTCTGTCAAGATGAGTGTTGTGATGGTTAGAGTCAGGGATAGCCTCTGTCAAGATGAGTGTTGTGATGGTTAGAGTCAGGGATAGCCTCTGTCAAGGTGAGTGTTGTGATGGTTAGAGTCAGGGATAGCCTCTGTCAAGGTGAGTGTTGTGATGGTTCTTAACACTTGCACGCCGGAAGAGAGCTGCTGTGTTGTCATGGCGATGTCTGGATAATTACTCCCTCTGGGACACCAGGTGAGCAAGGTGACCTTTGGATGTTTAGCACACAGACCTGGTCTCTAAAGGAAGACTTTATCAGACAGACAGACTTACAGACCTGTTCTCTAAAAAAAGACTTTACCAGACAGACAGACCTGTTCTCAACAAAAAAAGACTTTACCAGACAGACAGACAGACCTGTTCTCTTAAGGAAGACTTTATCAGACAGACAGACAGACCTGTTCTCAACAAAAAAAAGACTTTACCAGACAGACAGACAGACCTGTTCTCTAAAGGAAGACTTTATCAGACAGACAGACAGACCTGTTCTCTAAAGAAAGACTGTATCAGACAGACAGACCCGTTCTCAAATTCTCTAGACTTAATCCTAGATCCCACCAGTATCTTTACAGATCCACACATGATGGAGGATAACCCATCCGCTACATGTTGAAGTCTGATCTACAACATGAGACTAATCCCAGTTTTATAATAGTGGTATGATAATAGTTCATGTCAATCCCAAAGTGTGCAACCAGATAGATATGAATACTGTTCACCACAATCACACACAGCAGGGGAGGAATACATGTCACCATAAACCACAAAGTCTGTGTCTATATGTGTGTGTGACAGAGAGAAAGGAAGAAAGAGACAGAGAAAATGAGATTATAGGCCCTGTTTAAATGAGATTACACCGAGTGGGCATGAATGACATGATGAGTTGGGTAAAATGATGTTGGGAGAAAACCAACTGAGGCTCATTGAGAACACCCACAAATACACACACACGCACAAATACACACACACCCACAAATACACACACACGCACAAATAAACACACAAGCACAAATTAATTGAACCTCTGTCCCCGACGACGGTGTCTCTGTCCCTGACGACGGTGTCTGTGACTGGGTTTCTGGGATTTCACTGACACACTCTGCTCCTCCTCCTCCTCCCCTCATCTCTCCCTGCTCCACACTGGTCTCTTCATCCCTCCTCCTCCTCCTCCCCTCATCTCTCCCTGCTCCACACTGGTCTCTTCATCCCTCCTCCTCCTCCCCTCATCTCTCCCTGCTCCACACTGGTCTCTTCATCCCTCCTCCTCCTCCTCCCCTCATCTCTCCCTGCTCCACACTGGTCTCTTCATCCCTCCTCCTCCTCCCCTCATCTCTCCCTGCTCCACACTGGTCTCTTCATCCCTCCTCCTCCTCCCCTCATCTCTCCCTGCTCCACACTGGTCTCTTCATCCCTCCTCCTCCCCATATTCACCCATCTTCATCTTGGTTGACATGTCTCATTGACATCACTCTTTCCCTCCCTTTAACCCAAGCTCCATCTCCCCTTCAGAACTGTTATCTTCTACAATCACATCTCTCTAACAGCTCAGGTCACCATTGCCTGCCTGCCTGCTTCTCTGTAATCCTCCCAAGCTTGACTATGGCACATGCTACAGTAGTGCTACAGTGATCCCTGTGATGCTACAGTAGTGTTACAGTGATCCCTGTGATGCTACAGTAGTGTTACAGTGATCCCTGTGATGCTACAGTAGTGTTACAGTGATCCCTGTGATGCTACAGTAGTGTTACAGTGATCCCTGTGATGCTACAGTAGTGCTACAGTGATCCCTGTGATGCTACAGTAGTGCTACAGTGATCCCTGTGATGCTACAGTAGTGTTACAGTGATCCCTGTGATGCTACAGTAGTGCTACAGTGATCCCTGTGATGCTACAGTAGTGTTACAGTGATCCCTGTGATGCTACAGTAGTGTTACAGTGATCCCTGTGATGCTACAGTAGTGTTACAGTGATCCCTGTGATGCTACAGTAGTGCTACAGTGATCCCTGTGATGCTACAGTAGTGTTACAGTGATCCCTGTGATGCTACAGTAGTGCTAGTGATCCCTGTGATGCTACAGTAGTGTTACAGTGATCCCTGTGATGCTACAGTAGTGTTACAGTGATCCCTGTGATGCTACAGTAGTGCTACAGTGATCCCTGTGATGCTACAGTAGTGCTACAGTGATCCCTGTGATGCTACAGTAGTGTTACAGTGATCCCTGTGATGCTACAGTAGTGCTACAGTGATCCCTGTGATGCTACAGTAGTGTTACAGTGATCCCTGTGATGCTACAGTAGTGTTACAGTGATCCCTGTGATGCTACAGTAGTGTTACAGTGATCCCTGTGATGCTACAGTAGTGCTACAGTGATCCCTGTGATGCTACAGTAGTGTTACAGTGATCCCTGTGATGCTACAGTAGTGCTACAGTGATCCCTGTGATGCTACAGTAGTGTTACAGTGATCCCTGTGATGCTACAGTAGTGTTACAGTGATCCCTGTGATGCTACAGTAGTGCTACAGTGATCCCTGTGATGCTACAGTAGTGCTACAGTGATCCCTGTGATGCTACAGTAGTGTTACAGTGATCCCTGTGATGCTACAGTAGTGTTACAGTGATCCCTGTGATGCTACAGTAGTGTTACAGTGATCCCTGTGATGCTACAGTAGTGCTACAGTGATCCCTGTGATGCTACAGTAGTGTTACAGTGATCCCTGTGATGCTACAGTAGTGTTACAGTGATCCCTGTGATGCTACAGTAGTGCTACAGTGATCCCTGTGATGCTACAGTAGTGTTACAGTGATCCCTGTGATGCTACAGTAGTGCTACAGTGATCCCTGTGATGCTACAGTAGTGTTACAGTGATCCCTGTGATGCTACAGTAGTGTTACAGTGATCCCTGTGATGCTACAGTAGTGCTACAGTGATCCCTGTGATGCTACAGTGATGCTACAGTGATATCACTGTGATGCTACAGTGATTCCACAGTGATATCACTGTGATGCTACAGTGATTCCACAGTGATATCACTGTGATGCTACAGTGATTCCACAGTGATATCACTGTGATGCTACAGTGATTCTACAGTGATTCTACAGTGATTTCACAGTGATGCTACAGTGATATCACTGTGATGCTACAGTGATTCTACAGTGATGCTACAGTGATGCTACAGTGATTCTACAGTGATTTCACAGTGATTCTACAGTGATGCTACAGTGATTCTACAGTGATTTCACAGTGATTCTACAGTACTCATCCTTACTACCAAAGACAACTGGCCATGAGTGAAACGACTTCCTCGCCTGTAACAGACCAGACAGACCTGTGCTGGTCCGCTGATTACAGGCCAACACCAATGTGTGGCGATAAAGACAAGAGTAATCAATGCTAGCTTGCGGAGACGGTAGCCAAGGCAATCAGACCCCCTGCAGTCAGCACGGACAGAAGCCCTGTTAAAACAGAAACATGCAGACACAAGCTTGGAAACCAGGAACTACATTCACAGAATAAGCTATGAGAAATACAAAAACAGTGTGGAAAGAGTGAGTGAGCTATTGATGCAGTGATAAACTTGAGTCCACTTAAAAGACAAACAGTTTCTATAAATAGAAATACACATAATACACCCTAATAAAGACATTACAATCAATTCAATGTATTTAATGTATCAAAGGATATCAAGGGTTATTGATACACAACAGCAGTGAAACCCAGGAAGACAAACATCTATGCTTATTCCCATCGTCCAGCACCCAGAAAGGAAACATCCAGGACTAGTGATCTCTAGTCAGCCCTCCAACCCTACATAACATCCAGGACTAGTGATCTCCAGTCAGCCCTCCAACCCTACATAACATCCAGGACTAGTGATCTCCAGTCAGCCCTCCAACCCTACATAACATCCAGGACTAGTGATCTCTAGTCAGCCCTCCAACCCTACATAACATCCAGGACTAGTGATCTCCAGTCAGCCCTCCAACCCTACATAACATCCAGGACTAGTGATCTCCAGTCAGCCCTCCAACCCTACATAACATCCAGGACTAGTGATCTCCAGTCAGCCCTCCAACCCTACATAACATCCAGGACTAGTGATCTCCAGTCAGCCCTCCAACCCTACATAACATCCAGGACTAGTGATCTCCAGTCAGCCCTCCAACCCTACATAACATCCAGGACTAGTGATCTCCAGTCAGCCCTCCAACCCTACATAACATCCAGGACTAGTGATCTCCAGTCAGCCCTCCAACCCTACATAACATCCAGGATTAGTGATCTCTAGTCAGCCCTCCAACCCTACATAACATCCAGGACTAGTGATCTCCAGTCAGCCCTCCCTCCACCAATCTTTGGCCGCACCTGCAGCAGCACCATCAGTGAAAAGGAGTGACGCTGTAAGACTGCGAGAGACGCCTAATGTATGCTTTCGGGTAAAAAAGCATACAAGCCAGGAAATTACTCAAGCCAATGAAAGACTTCAACAACTTTGGTTATTTTCCCTTCACCTGCACGTAAGAGGCGTTATAAAATGTTTTGTGATATCATATAGGGCGCTTGGGTTTGCATTGTCCGCCATTCAACATCTGTACTGAACAAACACTATTAGGCAAAAACACCAAGTAACGGTGTCTTAAGTCATTAGTATGCCTCCATCTCTGCAAGCCACCAAATGACAGCTCACTTGTTACAAAAACCAGGCTTTGCATGCTTATACTGAATGATAACATGATAACCAGGCTGTGCATGCTTATACTGAATGATAATATAATAACCAGCAGGTCTATGATGGTGACTATAACAGCTGTGAAGTTTGCACTGATGAAAACATGTCAAGAAGCCAATGCTTGCAGAGAAAACAGAATAAGATCTATAACTTGCTATTATATGCTAATCTATGTGCAAGTATGTTCGATCTAATTAAAATACCGAATTGTAGCCCAATGTGTTGATAGCATAGCCTACAGAAATGATAACAGATTATTGATTTACTATTGATTGCGTCTGATACAACTTGATGGATGTGTTTTAACACCTGCACCATTCTTCTGGATTATATTTTCCATATGCTTTATTTATGTATATTTATTAACAAAGTGGACGGTGACGAATAAAGCTCCGGCCCTCCGTGTAAAATCATTCATACATGGTTTGACTGGGGCGTTTTCTTCTGTTACTAAATGTTACTAAATCACCGACACAGTCAGCATCTCCGCCACTCCTTAGCTCGGGTTAGACTTCAAACACAGACTAAATCAGTCCCCAGCAGAATAACACGGTCTGCATTCAGACAGTTCTGTACCAACAAGACACGAACACAAATCAAAGCCAATTTGTCTCACCTGTGTTCAGTAGCGATGCTTCTGCAAGACGACGGCTCGTTCCACTCCGTGCAAATCCACCATCTTCCCTGCCTCTCTCCCTCTCTCTCTCTCTCTCTCTCTCTCTCTCCCTCTCTCTCTCCCTCCCTCCCTCTGCTGTGTTCGGCAGCTGTCGGTCTGTGTGGCGGACTACCCCCCTCCAGCCCCCTCCTACCCCCTCCAGCCCCCTCCTACCCCCTCCAGCCCCCTCCTACCCCCTCCAGCCCCCTCCTGCCCTCTCCAGCCCCCCTCCAGCCCCCCTCCAGCCCCCCTCCAGCCCCCCTCCAGCCCCCCTCCAGCCCCCCTCCAGCCCCCCTCCTGCCCTCCTCCTGCCCCCCTCCAGCCCCCCTCCAGCCCCCCTCCAGCCCCCCTCCTACACTACATTGTTATCTGTGAACAAGTGCACATTCTGCTCTCCAGCTCACAACAACCAGCGGGGAGGCTCATTGATGCTGCAGCTGTAGTGAAGCTCGTGCGTGAGGCTCGTGCGTGATGCTCGTGGTGGAAGCGGCGGTACTGGAGACCTAATTAGGGTTAGGCTCAGGGCTAGGGTTAGGGTTAGGGTCAGGGTTAGGGTTAGGGTCAGGGTTAGGGTCAGGGTAGGAACTACAGTCCAAACCAAGAACCAAGACAATATACAAGTAATACATGCAAATAGATAAATGGGACTGTCAATTAATTCAAACTCTACATATTTAAGAGTTTTATTTAGCTTTATAAGCAGCCGACAAACAACAGATGGTGTGAGGAATATTACTCAATAAATAAATACCAAATTAATCATATATTTAGATGCATTAGACACACTCTGGTTAAACTGATGAATAATAAATTAGATGACAAATTTTGAAAGACAAACCCAAAGGAAACTACATTACTATTTCAAAGCTTATTGAACCTTATAAAAAGAAAGTTTCTGCATAGATGTCAAACCAAATAGTTTCCTAAGCCTACAAGTAGGTCAATAACACCACACTGTGTTTACAAACAAATCACAAACTGACAAATGGTGAAAATAATCATTTCAATAGTAAAGAAACATCTGGAAACATATCTGGGCATGAGCTGAGCGAGTCTTGTGTGACCATAACATCTCAGTTGTGTACCACCCCCTCCCCCCCCCCTCCCCCCCCCCCTCCCTTATGGAAGCCCTCATAAAACACATTTGGTGACAGACTCACAATGCAACGTGTCCAAATGTAGTGTCAAGTGTGTTTGTATTATCAAGTAATGATGAACTACACTGCTGCCCTGTAGCACTGTAGTGTTTCCTCATTGGGTGGCACTGTGCTTCACAGGGCAGCAGGTCCCCTCCCTCCCCTCCTATAGTCCTCTCTCCCCAGCTGACATACAGGCTGGTGTTCGGCCCTGCCTTCCTTCCAGAGCACTGGAGGAGTGCTGAAGATCACCATCCCAGAGGGAGGAAGATAAAGATGAATCTGTTGTGCAGGAAAAACACTAACTTCTCACCATATTTATGTCAGTGTGCAACTGTGCAAAACAGGAGAAAATCTAAAGTATGTGTTTTATCTAAATAGTTACCATGGGAATAGGCTAAGTATCAGGATAGATATGTTTTTCATACAAGAGTTGGTGAATATTGCCTTGTAAGCATTTTAATCGTTCATGAGCTAAAGCAACAAAGACTAACTAGAGAGTAATGTTGTATAACCAAGTTCAATAATTCATACCAAGTATCACCTATAACTGCATACAGGAGTGGTAATACAGGAACCACTGCTTTGTGTGATTATCTGAAGTATTAGAAATCCATGAACAAAACCAAAATAAGTCCTAAATTGTACCAGGATGTGGAAATCTGCTTCAAAATGACACCAGCTGCTTCTAGACAGATGGGCCTATATAGGAACCCTTTACAGTGAGAGACTTTCAGACATGAAACAAGCTGTCTTTTCCTTGATTCTCCCAAAGTCTGAACAGAAATATAGACATCAAAATAAGGATGTTAGATAATGTAGCATGGAGGTTAGCTCATGGGTCTATAGCAGACATCCCTACTGGCCACACAGAAAGCTACGTATACGCTAGTAGCATGTAGCACCAATGTAGCCTTGAGCAAACAGTGTTAGCTTTGACACCTCAAAAACTATACTTTTGTGGTTTTGAGTTGATACACCATAAAGTTGACCTTATAATAAAGTTGACTCTGCATGTGAGAAAGCTGGTTAACGTTCCTTAGCTACAGAAGTTCTACCCATAGATTATGTTAGCATGAAGGACTAACAGCCAGATGAGGCAGCTGCTCTGGGCCTGCAGGTCTGCCTTCAGTAGCGTCTCCCTTCAGAATGGAAACTCTGGAGTCTGCTGGAGAAAGCAGGAGTTGTGCTTCAATACTTTATCTTGTTGCTTAAAGTGAGGAATGGTTGAATTTGATATAGAAAAGATGTGCTTTCAGGAAGCGGTTCCCAGTGAGCAGCTGCTGTCTAGAGAGAGAGCTGAGATCTGGCCTGATGAAGCAGACTCTGTTACTGTGGACTGAGAGGAAGGGTTCTGTCCAATCACTGCCAGAGGCAGCAGTATATGATCAATTATGTTCTTTATTTTCTTTTAAGAAAGATATTCTGCGTCTTCCAATACTGTTTTCAGCAGAAAGTATGCTTCCAAGAGACTGTAACAGGGGTTGTTGTGGAAACATGCAATATCGAGCAGCTTCAGTTAGCTATCTTGCTACAAGATATTCCATGGAAGACGATGGAACAAACAGGTAACATTGAACACATATCAGTAACCAAGTTTAAATATGAGTGAGATAATAGAGCAACATTGAGACTGCTGACCTGAGTGATTACCTGAACTAAGACCCACTCACACTCTCTCTGAGCCTCAGATTTCCATTCTGAAGGGGGAACTGGCTTCTGCTGCCACATCATTATTCCAGGATGCTAGGAGGGACTTGTGGGTAGATCCCCGACTAACTTGACCTAATGAAGAGCATCCTGAGGGCCCCTGACAGGCTGAGGGCCCCTGACATCCTGAGGACCCTGACAGGCTGAGGGCCCCTAACTGGCTGAGGACCCTGACAGGCTGAGGACCCTGACAGGCTGAGGGCCCCTAACAGGCTGAGGGCCCCTGACAGGCTGAGGGCCCTTGACAGGCTGAGGGCCCTTGACAGGCTGAGGACCCTGACAGGCTGAGGACCCTGACAGGCTGAGGACCCTGACAGGCTGAGGACCCTGACAGGCTCCTGAACGAGGACCCTGACAGATCCAGAGTTTAAAGAGTCAGGGTTTTGCTCCCAATGCCAACTAGCCTGCACTTCCTGTATGCTACTGGCCAATCCCAGAGTCCAGACACTTCCTGTACACTACTGGCCAATCACAGAGTCCAGCCACTTCCTGTACACTACTGGCCAATCACAGAGTCCAGCCACTTCCTGTACACTACTGGCCAATCACAGAGTCCAGCCACTTCCTGTATGCACGTGCAAAGCGCCCCTGCTCTGTGCTGCAGCCATCCAGGACACCAGCCACAAAGCCCAGCTCCGAGGGCAGTGGGGGCCCCCTCCTCAGACGCTTGGTGTCCAGGGGGTCCCCGTCCTCCTCCAGGGCCACTCTGGATCCCTCGGGGGGGAGGTTGGGGAGGGGGGAGTCCAGGCTGGGATGCTCCCTCCTCCAGTGATGCCACAGGTAGAAGACGTGTCGCCTGGATAAAACAGGGAGGACAAGTCAGCCATGTCTGATGCGGGACAGACAAATCTCAATCGCCTCACCTGTACAGGGTCACCTCACCTGTACAGGGTCACCTGGCCAGGGTCACCTCACCTGTACAGGGTCATCTCACCTGGCCAGGGTCACCTCACCTGTACAGGGTCACCTCACCTGTACAGGGTCACCTCACCTGGCCAGGGTCACCTCACCTGTACAGGGTCACCTCACCTGTACAGGGTCATCTCACCTGTACAGGGTCACCTCACCTGGCCAGGGTCACCTCACCTGTACAGGGTCACCTCGCCTGGCCAGGGTCACCTCACCTGTACAGGGTCACCTCACCTGTGGCTCCAGAGAGTCTCGTGTCCAGGGTAGGACTGGATCAGGTCGCTGCAGAGTTCCATCTCCTGCTGGAAGAGCTGAGATGCTCCGACCACCCAGGGCAGCCCCTCCAGGGGTGTGGTCTCCAGGGGTGTGGCCCCGCCCTCCAGGGGTGTGGCCCTGCCCTCCCCATTGGCCTGGTGATCAGGGCTAGGCGGAGGTGAACCTGGGGATTGGCTGAGCTCCTGCACCAGGGCTTTGAGCAGGAACTGGCGGTAGTGGAAGCCACTGTGATCTGACACGTGCATGGAGACCCACAGACGCATGCTGTGCAACTCATCATGCAGGACCTGTGGGACGGACAATGGAAGACAACACATCGTACAGGATTGCTTGAGGACAATGAGAGACTTGAATGAAATAAAAAGCAGAAAACCTTTTCTTTGGTGTTTTATTATCTGCTTTAGCACAATCTAGAACTGGCTACAGCTGATGACAAAGATTTCTGTCCTACTTTACACTTTGGAGAAGAGAAAGACACATAGCAAGAGAGACGAGATGAGAGTAAGAGGGAGACACAGACCTTCAGGTTGCCCTTGGCCATGTTCTCCAGGACCCAGATGCGGTGGGACCAGGCGTTGTAGTTGCTAGGGTAACGTCCAGCGGCATCAGAGCATACTTTCATCTCAGTGTTCAATGTCCTCTGAAGGTGATCCTGGGGGGCAGGGCCAGGGGCAGGTCCTCCTGGGGCAGGTCCTCCAGGGGCAGGTCCTCCAGGGGCAGGTCCTCCAGGGGCGGGGCCTCCTGGGAGCTTCCTGTCCCCCACAGAACCCTCTCTCAGCACCTGCTGCAGCACCCAGCGCCTACAGACACACAGACAGGTGGACATGAGCTTGCACACATTGTATCATCACTAGTGAAACATTTGAATCACGGCCGTGCCAACATGATGTGTCCTTGGGCAAGGCACTTCGCCCTACTTGCCTCAGGGGGAATGTCCCTGTACTTACTGTAAATCACTCTGGATAGAGCTCCTACTAAATAACTAAATGTAAATCTAACATATCTCGCTCTAATTTTCTTTCCATCTTTCTTTTCCCTCTCGTCCTCCACTTCCCTATCTCACTCTCTCTCCTCATCTCATCTGGGTTAGTTGTGTTGAATTGCAACTTGATTTGTCATTAATATTTCAGAGGCTCTTTTCCAGTGGCCTGGTTTAATACCAGAGAGACTCAAGAGAAACAGTAAAGATCAGATGTGTTAAGTGAGTGTGTGTGTGCTTACAGCTGCTTTAAATGGGTAGTTTATGAAACATTTAATTGTGATTCTGACTTACATAAATAGTCATGAAGGTATTTTATGGGTCTATGCATGTCATCCTCCTGGCCTTAACTGAACACATCCTGGTAACTGTTCCATCAGCAGCTACCATTTTGTATTTTGTGAAAAACAAATTGACTGGTTACTGACTTGGTGGTTATTGTGGAGCATGCATGGTGATCATGATAGTGTGTGTTGTGTGGAGAGCTGGCTGGTGTGTGTGTACCGATGTATCCAGGTCTCTGGGCTCTTGGGGAACTTGGTGAGAGCCAGTTGTCCCAGGTAAAGGTCTCTCTCTGGCCTCAGAGCCCCAGTCTGCAGAAGCTCCTTCCTGGGGAGGAACAGGGGTGTCAGTGGACCTCAGAATAACTGCTGCTGTGCTTCCAGAGGCAGAGACACAAGTCAGCCAGCAGCTGTGCATCCTGTCTGGAGTGTATAAGAGAGGCAGAAGCAGAGGCAGAGCCAGAGGCAGAAGCTAACCCTGGAAGAACCTGAGGCAGAGAGGCTACAGCTGGCTGGAGGAAGGAGTGTGGCTCCCCCTGCTGGACAGCAGGACCAGGGTCATGATGTGAGGAGAAAGTTGTCTATCCTAATACAGTATCATGTCATGGCCCTGGTCCTAGTATATGATCCACATGGTGGGTCCAGGACTGAGAGCTAAAGAACTGTAGAACTGAACCACACCACAGGCTCACAGACAGGGTCAGTCCCTACCTGACATTCCAGGCTGTGGTGAAGTCTGGGTTGAGGAGCAGCAGAGTGCAGGTGATGTCCAGCAGAGCTGCAGGAGAGACAGAGCTCAGAACTACAGTACCCAGCTGCCCTGACATTAACACTACATTACCCAGCTGCCCTGACATTAACACTATAGTACCCAGCTGCCCTGACATTAACACTACAGTACCCAGCTGCCCTGACATTAACACTACAGTACCCAGCTGCCCTGAAATTAACACTACAGTACCCAGCTGCCCTGACATTAACACTACAGTACCCAGCTGCCCTGAAATTAACACTACAGTACCCAGCTGCCCTGACATTAACACTACAGTACCCAGCTGCCCTGACATTAACACTACATTACCCAGCTGCCCTGACATTAACACTACAGTACCCAGCTGCCCTGAAATTAACACTACAGTACCCAGCTGCCCTGACATTAACACTACAGTACCCAGCTGCCCTGACATTAACACTACAGTGCTACAGTACCCAGCTGCCCTGACATTAACACTACAGTGCTACAGTACCCAGCTGCCCTGACATTAACACTACAGTACCCAGCTGCCCTGACATTAACACTACAGTACCCAGCTGCCCTTGACATTAACACTACAGTGCGACAGTACCCAGCTGCCCTGAAATTAACACTACAGTACCCATCTGCCCTGACATTAACACTACAATACCCAGCTGCCCTTGACATTAACACTACAGTGCTACAGTACCCAGCTGCCCTGACATTAACATTACAGTACCCAGCTGCCCTTGACATTAACACTACAGTGCTACAGTACCCAGCTGCCCTGACATTAACACTACAGTACCCAGCTGCCCTTGACATTAACACTACAGTGCTACAGTACCCAGCTGCCCTTGACATTAACACTACAGTGCTACAGTACCCAGCTGCCCTGACATTAACACTAAAGAACTACAGTACCCAGCTGCCCTAACATTAACACTACAGTGCTACAGTACCCAGCTGCCCTGACATTAACACTACAGTGCTACAGTACCCAGCTGCCCTGACATTAACACTACAGTACCCAGCTGCCCTGACATTAACACTACAGTACCCAGCTGCCCTTGACATTAACACTACAGTGCTACAGTACCCAGCTGCCCTGACATTAACACTAAAGAACTACAGTACCCAGCTGCCCTAACATTAACACTACAGTGCTACAGTACCCAGCTGCCCTGACATTAACACTACAGTGCTACAGTACCCAGCTGCCCTGACATTAACATTACAGTACCCAGCTGCCCTTGACATTAACACTACAGTGTTACAGTACCCAGCTGCCCTGACATTAACATTACAGTACCCAGCTGCCCTTGACATTAACACTACAGTGCTACAGTACCCAGCTGCCCTTGACATTAACACTACAGTGCTACAGTACCCAGCTGCCCTGACATTAACACTAAAGAACTACAGTACCCAGCTGCCCTGACATTAACACTACAGTGCTACAGTACCCAGCTGCCCTTGACATTAACACTACAGTGCTACAGTACCCAGCCGCCCTGACATTAACACTACAGTACCCAGCTGCCCTGACATTAACACTACAGTGCTACAGTACCCAGCTGCCCTGACATTAACACTACAGTACCCAGCTCCCCTTGACATTAACACTACAGTGCTACAGTACCCAGCTGCCCTGACATTAACAATAAAGAACTACAGTACCCAGCTGCCCTAACATTAACACTACAGTGCTACAGTACCCAGGTGACCCACCTTCTCTGTCCAGCCAGAGCTTGTGCAGGCGGTAGCGCAGCAGCCTGTTGTGGACGTAGGGCAGCAGAAGCTTGACACACCAGCTCTCCAGGCCCAGCTTGTTGTCCACCAGGACTACGGGGCTGCGGTTGTATCGCGCCTCAGGACAAGCGATCAGGCCCACCTCATCACTGGGGGGGGCAACATTCACACACTTTATCACAACAATTACATGGCTGCTAGCATGAACACCACTACAGATCTGTTAATGTAGCGTAAAGGGTCAGCGTGAGCTAAGCTAAATGAAAAAAAATCTTCACACCACATACATTAGTGATGCTGCTCTACATTATACACTAGTGATGCTGCTCTACATTATACACTAGTGATGCTGCTCTACATTATACACTAGTGATGCTGCTCTACATTATACACTAGTGATGCTGCTCTACATTATACTCTAGTGATGCTGCTCTACATTATACACTAGTGATGCTGCTCTACATTATACTCTAGTGATGCTGCTCTACATTATACACTAGTGATGCTGCTCTACATTATACTCTAGTGATGCTGCTCTACATTATACTCTAGTGATGCTGCTCTATATTATACTCTAGTGATGCTGCTCTACATTATACACTAGTGATGCTGCTCTACATTATACTCTAGTGATGCTGCTCTACATTATACACTAGTGATGCTGCTCTACATTATACTCTAGTGATGCTGCTCTACATTATACTCTAGTGATGCTGCTCTACATTATACTCTAGTGATGCTGCTCTACATTATACTCTAGTGATGCTGCTCTACATTATACACTAGTGATGCTGCTCTACATTATACTCTAGTGATGCTGCTCTACATTATACACTAGTGATGCTGCTCTACATTATACTCTAGTGATGCTGCTCTACATTATACTCTAGTGATGCTGCTCTATATTATACTCTAGTGATGCTGCTCTACATTATACACTAGTGATGCTGCTCTACATTATACTCTAGTGATGCTGCTCTACATTATACACTAGTGATGCTGCTCTACATTATACTCTAGTGATGCTGCTCTACATTATACTCTAGTGATGCTGCTCTACATTATACTCTAGTGATGCTGCTCTACATTATACTCTAGTGATGCTGCTCTACATTATACTCTAGTGATGCTGCTCTACATTATACTCTAGTGATGCTGCTCTACATTATACTCTAGTGATGCTGCTCTACATTATACTCTAGTGATGCTGCTCTACATTATACTCTAGTGGTGCTGCTCTACATTATACTCTAGTGGTGCTGCTCTACATTATACTCTAGTGGTGCTGCTCTATATTATACTCTAGTGATGCTACTCTACATTATACTCTAGTGATGCTGCTCTACATTATACTCTAGTGATGCTGCTCTACATTATACTCTAGTGATGCTGCTCTACATTATACTCTAGTGATGCTGCTCTACATTATACTCTAGTGGTGCTGCTCTACATTATACTCTAGTGATGCTGCTCTACATTATACTCTAGTGATGCTGCTCTACATTATACTCTAGTGATGCTGCTCTACATTATACTCTAGTGATGCTGCTCTACATTTTAACAGCGCAAGTTAACGCCACTTAAAGTCAAACTAGAACAGATGGTTTCTGTCAAACATGCAATGAAGAACATCAGACCTCCATGACGTGTGAAATGTACACTGACATATTGAAGCATGCATGAACGTGACACATGTAAAAATGATCAACATTATTATCTCATTATTATCTAATATCACTTATTATTATCTCATTATTATTTAATATGACTTGTTCCACTCAGGCAGAAAGGTTCCTCTTGAAAGCTAACTGACTGTAACAGCGCTGCTAGTCTCCCTGTTATTAACACTGTAACCTCCACTAACACAGCGGAACATGTCTGTTATGTTAAAAGAGCTGGATTTACGTACATATTTGGGTTTCTCTTGAAGGCGTTATTAATATCTTTAACAACTCTCTGGAGCAGCACGTCTACCTCCTCCTCCGACTCCGCCATCTTTGAGCACTTCTGACGTCAGAGAATGCCAGGGACTACTTCCGGGTCAGTCAGGTCGCCTTCGTCAGAATGACGTCACCATAAAGTATTACAAGCATTAAGTTCTTGTCATTTTTAAATATAATTACTGGGCTCTCAAATTTAATCAAGAGTTTTGCGATAATTCTACATCTGATTGTTTTTACTTTAACCAGACTAGATAAACCCTGAGACTACAGTAAGACACACGTTAGAAGACCAGGGTATGATGATGCATGGAAGCATTTAATTCAGTCAGACAGGAAGGAGGTCAAGAAGTTGTCCACATGTTATGTATGCATTTATTAACTTTGGAGTAAATTGCTAAACGCCAATGGCAAGAGATACGGGTCAACACTGTAAATGAAGTGGAGGTTAGAACACTATCACTACTGAGCGTTAAGAGTGTAGGTGTAGGTGAGTATGCCTCCCTTATTCAGGAAACATTCATGCTGGTGGGTTCCTCTCTTCACCTGCCTCTGACAGGTTCCCACACGGTCGTCAAACAGCAGGTCCTTGTCGTACACCTCCAGCTTCAGGATGTCGTTCTCAGCAGCCTTGTAAGACATGAACTCCTCCGGCCACCAGGGGTTCATGTCATTGTTGCAGACGGAGGTTTTCCCCAGAACATCAGAGCCACAGAACACCTTGACGTAGCCATCTGTTGTGCCCAGCAGGTCACTTGGGAGATTTTTGGCACGCAGGTTGAAGACCTTGATCTGGGCATGGGTACCTGCTAGGAGCAGCAGCCCCAGAGCCAGAGTCACACAGGGGGGAGACATGGTCAGCTCAGGTGGTAGAGGAGGACAACTATGGGAGGAAGAGAGAGGGAGGGGAGGGAGAGGGGAGGGAGAGGGGGGAGGGAGAGAGTTGGTAGAGGGGAGGGAGAGAGTGGGAGAGGGGGGAGGGAGGGAGGGAGAGGGGGGAGGGAGAGAGAGAGAGGGAGGGAGGGAGAGGGGAGGGAGAGAGAGAGAGGGAGGGAGGGAGAGGGGAGGGAGAGAGAGAGAGGGAGGGAGAGGGGAGGGAGAGAGTGGGAGAGACATTTAAATTGTCAGAGAGAACAATTGCACACTGACTGTACTTGGTCTTGATGAAATTAAGATACTGTTAAAAACCTCCTTTCACATCTTGAATATCAATTGGTCAATATTATAAGAAATCCTTTAAGATAAAATAAGAAATACTTTATTTGGGTATTTTAGAATGTGGGCAGAATATGGGTAGAATAAGGACTTGTGTTTGGTACCTTCAGAAGAATAGGTGTGTACACACACACACACACACACCACATTATTAGCACTACATATGGTGCGTTCTCATTAGTTCACGGTAAACGACCCTGACGTTTAGCGACCTACAGATTAGCAGATTAGATGAAACTATGAGGAACATTTCTCAAAATGCTGGTCAAAGTGATAAGGCCAAAGGAGATAGTAGAATAAACAGTTCCTAAAGTCTGTAGGAACATTTTATCTTTAAGCAGCTGTGCAATATGAGCTGACAGCTAAATTTAGCTAAATATCTTTTCAAACCTTATATGCAAATGTATGTCCTCCACAACTTTATAGCTGGTAGAGATACAGGAAAACAACATGATTCAGGTAAACTCTGTCAATGTTGATAGTGAATAACAGATTCAGTAGAGAAAACATTAAATTTATCATCTTAAAATCTTATTTTAATTAATCTCAAGGCAAAACCATTTGAAATAATGACCTGAAAGTGAATTGTTGGATTTGGAATTAATTAAATTGAGATAGTTAGCCAGAACACCTTAATGAATATTGCATGAATGCTTGGACATTTTAACAGACACAAAAATTTGAAAGAGCCACCGGAATTATAATAATATCCTGATGTTCTCTCAGGGAATGGCAGGTGAATTACTGCCAATTACGAAAGATTTCTGTACACAATCAATTAACAATTGCCTATTTTTCATGTGAAGCATTTCATACAAAATCCATGTGTTTGGGCACTAAGACCAGAGGCTACATCACAGACAGACTGAGTAAGATGTGAACAAACACACAGTCTGTTAATGAAGAAGAAAGGATGAGTGGACAGAAGCAGGTTTTGAAAAGAGGTTCAACTCACCTGTACTCAGCTACCTGAAGTGTAAGACAGTTATTTCACTGTCTCCTCTTATAAAGGACCCTAGTCTGCAAGCTACACCCCCTCACACACCCCCTCTAACTAGAACACTCTGTCCAAGGTCACATCTGTCACAAAACAAGTGGTTAATAGCTTGTACAATGTAAAGTATGGTCGTCTAAGACGCTGTAACTCAAGACGTCTTTAAACTTTGTAGAAATCTGCGCCTTGTCCATTAAATATATAGCTGACAAGTTATCCCCTGCCTTGTTGTAATGGTTGTAGAAAACCATGTTGATAATATGAAGTTCCAGAATCAGAGTTCTATCAATTAAACATGCATATTGTCCATCCAAAAATATAAGCAACCAAAACAGATGTCCTTTGTGAACATTTTGAAGCATCGTTTTAGAATGGGTTTGTTGGTTACGGGTTGGTGAGATAATTCTACATCTGATTGTTTTAATTTGAACCAGACTAGATAAAGCCTGAGACTACAGTAAGGAAGACACACATTATAAAACCAGAATATGATGCATGGAAACTTTTAATTCAGTCAGACAGAAAGGAGGTCAGGAAGACAAGTGAAGATAACACTCATTATCACTACTAATTGTGAAGTAGCTGGGATGCATCACTATCCTCCTCAGCCCCCCTGTAACAGCTGCTAACAGGTTTACTACTGAAGAGTGTAGGTGTAGGTGAGTGTGCCTCCCTTTTCCAGGAAACATTCATGCTGGTGGGTGCCTCTCTCCACCTGCCTCTGACAGGTTCCAATATGGTCGTCCGACATTACATCCTGGTCGTACACCTCCAGCTTCAGGATGTCGTTCTCGACGATGTTGAAGGACATGAACTCCTCCGGCCACCAGGGGTTCATGTCATTGTTGCAGACGGAGGTTTTCCCTAAGTCTTCAGAGCCACAGAACACCTTGACGTAGCCGTCTGAGATGCCTAGCGCATCGTTGGGGAGATTCTTGCCATGCATGTTGTAGATCTTGATCTGGGCATGGGTACCTGCTAGGAGCAGCAGCCCCAGAGCCAGAGTCACACAGGGGGGAGACATGGTCAGCTCAGGTGGTAGAGGAGGACAACTATGGGAGGAAGAGAGAGGGAGGGGGGGAGGGAGGGAGGGAGAGAGTGGGAGAGGGGGGAGGGAGGGAGAGAGTGAGAGAGTGAGAGAGGGGGGAGAGAGGCGGGGAGAAAGAGACAGAGTAGGACAGAGAGGAGGGAGAGAGTGAGAGAGGGGGGAGGGAGAGGGGGGAGGGAGAGGGGGGAGGGAGAGGGGGGAGGGGGAGGGGGGAAGGGGGGGAGGGAGAGGGGGGAGGGGGAAGAGACATTTAAATTGTCAGAGAGAACAATTGCACACTGACTGTACTTAATCTTGATGAAATTAAGATACTGTTAAAAACCTCCTTTCACATCTTGAATATCAATTGGTCAATATTATAAGAAATCCTTTAAGATAAAATAAGAAATACTTTATTTGGGTATTTTAGAATGTGGGCAGAATATGGGTAGAATAAGGACTTGTGTTTGGTACCTTCAGAAGAATAGGTGTGTACACACACACACACACACACACACCACATTATTAGCACTACATATGGTGCGTTCTCATTAGTTCAGGAAAACGACCCTGACGTTTAGCGACCTACAGATTAGCAGAAACTATGAGGAACATTTCTCAAAATGCTGGTCAAAGTGATAAGGCCAAAGGAGATAGTAGAATAAACACTTCCTAAAGTCTGTAGGAACATTTTATCTTTAAGCAGCTGTACAATTGCTTCCCATTCTAAATATCGATCTGACCTTGAATGATTGGATTTGGAATTAATAGAATTGAGAGACAATTATCCAGAACACATTAATGAATGTGAAGAGCCACTATAATATTAGTAAAATATCACAGACATTTGACATCACAGACAGAGAGTGAAACATGTAGAATGAAACACAGTCTGTTAATGAAGAAGAAAGGATGAGTGGACAGAAGCAGGTTTTGAAAAGAGGTTCAACTCACCTGTACTCAGCTACCTGAAGTGTAAGACAGTTATTTCACTGTCTCCTCTTATAAAGGACCCTAGTCTGCAAGCTACACCCCCTCACACACCCCCTCTAACTAGAACACTCTGTCCAAGGTCACATCTGTCACAAAACAAGTGGTTAATAGTTTGTACAAAGTATGAAAGAAACTAGGTGTTTAATGTATGGTTTCAAATTCGATTTTTTAATTATTGTTTTTACAATTTACTTTCCATATCACAATAGTGTCTGTATGACTTGTATTGTTTGCCTCATTTGAATCAGAATCCTCTTTAACTGACAAATACATTTATACAATCAAAATCAAGCTGTGACCACTGACTGAGGATCTTCATTCCAGATCACAGGCTCTGCTGTATCTTTCTGCCACCAGCAGGGGGCAGCATCCCACATGTGGGCGGTGACGGGCTTTCACACGTCATTTCCGCCAGTCTGCAACCACAAGACTGGTGGCGGGAAATGAATGAGCTTCAACAGCCGCCTGTAGACAGCTTAGTGTAAACAACAACAACAGCCGCCTGTAGACAGTTTAGTGTAAACAACAACAACAGCCGCCAGATTGATCGATAAATAAACAACAGAACAAGGAGAGGGAAAATGTCTCGTGTTTTGAACTGCATAGTGGCTGTTTGTCCAGATATGGGGATTGGAAATAAAGGGAATCTACCTTGGCATCCAAAAAGACTCAAGTAAGTTGATAAGATGTGGAAATGTGTAATGTAATAATAATGAAATGTATAATGGCTTACCTAACATCCTACTGCCTATTTCTTTTTTTTTCTTTAACAGTAACGAATTCAAATATTTTCAGAAGATGACAATGACTCCGTCTGTTGAAGGTAGGATTTATAACTCCTGAGTCACAAGACACTAGTGATTCAGTAACAAAGATCCAGAACTGTCCAGAGTCCAGAGGCCCAGACCAGCAAGTTACTAGATTCTTTCAGCTCTCTGTCTTAGTACTGGTGTAAAACATGTAAATGACCTTACTTACCTAACAGGTATGTTCCACAGGTAAGCAGAATGCAGTGATCATGGGCAGGAAAACATGGTTCTCCATCCCTGAGAGGAACCGTCCACTTAAGAACAGGATCAACATTGTCCTCAGCAGAGAGCTGAAGTAAGAGACACCCTCACCTGCCCCTAACCCCACCCCCCCCCCAGTCCTAACCTGTGTGCTCTCTTCACAGGGAGCCTCCTGCAGGTGCTCACCACCTGGCCACAGACTTCAGCTCAGCACTGTCCCTGCTGGACACAGAGGAGATGTCAGGCCAGGTGGATGGGGTGTGGGTGATTGGAGGCAGCTCTCTCTACAAGGTCAGTTGCTTTGAGTTGAGCAGCAAGAGTCAGATTAATGGAGAGATCTGTCTGAGGCTGTCATTCAACAAAGTTGGAGTGTTTTTGAATGTTTCTGAAAGGAAGAGGAAAGTTTTAACCTCTAAACAGCTGTTCCCTCACTCACCAGCCGGTTGTCATGGAGACCGTATTGCTCAAGGATGAGTTGACAATAAAGCTGTATCTCTTGACTTCCTGTTGATGAACACTGGGATCAGCTTGCTGTTGTTCAGTAAAATGGTCTTCTTACTAGTTCTGTTCTGTAAGAACTAGTAAGATCTCCAAGTATCACATTCTTATTGAGACTAGAAACTTGTTAATGTTGTTGTTCCCCCCTCAGGAGACCATGGAATATTCAGGAACGACCAGACTCTTTGTCACCAGGATCCTACAGCAGTTTGAAAGCGACACTTTCCTCCCTGAAATCAACCCAGACAAATACTGTCTGCTGTCACAGTCAGTCTCTCTCTCTCTTTACCTGTCTGCTGTCACAGTCAGTGTCTCTCTCTCTTTACCTGTCTGCTCTCACAGTCAGTGTCTCTCTCTTTACCTGTCTGCTGTCACAGTCAGTGTCTCTCTCTCTTTACCTGTCTGCTGTCACAGTCAGTGTCTCTCTCTCTTTACCTGTCTGCTGTCACAGTCAGTGTCTCTCTCTTTACCTGTCTGCTGTCACAGTCAGTGTCTCTCTCTCTTTACCTGTCGCTGTCACAGTCAGTGTCTCTCTCTTTACCTGTCTGCTGTCACAGTCAGTGTCTCTCTCTTTACCTGTCTGCTGTCACAGTCAGTGTCTCTCTCTCTTTACCTGTCTGCTGTCACAGTCAGTGTCTCTCTCTTTACCTGTCTGCTGTCAGTCAGTGTCTCTCTCTCTTTACCTGTCGCTGTCACAGTCAGTGTCTCTCTCTCTTTACCTGTCTGCTGTCACAGTCAGTGTCTCTCTCTCTTTACCTGTCTGCTGTCACAGTCAGTGTCTCTCTCTTTACCTGTCTGCTGTCACAGTCAGTGTCTCTCTCTCTTTACCTGTCTGCTGTCACAGTCAGTGTCTCTCTCTCTTTACCTGTCTGCTGTCACAGTCAGTGTCTCTCTCTCTTTACCTGTCTGCTGTCACAGTCAGTGTCTCTCTCTTTACCTGTCGCTGTCACAGTCAGTGTCTCTCTCTTTACCTGTCTGCTGTCACAGTCAGTGTCTCTCTCTTTACCTGTCGCTGTCACAGTCAGTGTCTCTCTCTTTACCTGTCTGCTCTCACAGTCAGTGTCTCTCTCTTTACCTGTCGCTGTCACAGTCAGTGTCTCTCTCTTTACCTGTCTGCTGTCACAGTCAGTGTCTCTCTCTCTTTACCTGTCTGCTCTCACAGTCAGTGTCTCTCTCTTTACCTGTCTGCTGTCACAGTCAGTGTCTCTCTCTCTTTACCTGTCGCTGTCACAGTCAGTGTCTCTCTCTTTACCTGTCTGCTGTCACAGTCAGTGTCTCTCTCTCTTTACCTGCTGGGTTAGTGTTATCTAGGTTAGGGTTAGCTGGGTTAGGGCTAGCTGGGATAGGTTTAGCTGGGTTAGGGTTAGCTGGCTTAGTGTTAGCTGGGTTAGGGTTAGCTGGGTTAGTGTTAGCTGGGTTAGTGTTAGCTGGGTTAGGGCTAGCTGGGTTAGGGTTAGCTGGGTTAGTGTTATCTAGGTTAGTGTTATCTAGGTTAGGGTTAGCTGGGTTAGGGCTAGCGTACGTTATTGCCTAACAGATCCCCTGTTTGTCTCCCCAGGTACCCAGGAGTCCCAGAGGGGGTGCAGGAGGAAAGTGGCCTCCAGTACAGATATGAAGTCTATCAGAACACCCAAGAAGAGACCCACCAGAAGACCCAGAAATAGACCCACCAGAAGACCCAGAAATAGACCCACCAGAAGACCCAGGAAGAGACCCAGTTCTCCACAGCATGACCTAGCCTTCTCTGGCGCTCACATCGTGGAAATAACATTCAGGGATTTCCAAATGTCAATACAGTCCTTGTTTCCTCACCATCAATATCATTTGTAATTGGTTACACAAATTAACAAGCTGTGTCCACAAATTAATTATTGATAATAAAATATAAATGACATGTTAATGCTTGATTCTTTCATTTAACCCAAAAAGCCATATATCATGCTGGTGCTTTTTAGAAAAGCTTATTGGTCCTGAGTTACCAATCCTATGAGTCTGTAACCCAGGGGTCTCCAATCCTGGTCCTCGAGGGCCACTGTCCTGACGGTTTTAGATGTTTCCCTGCTCTAGCACACCTCCACAGAGCTTCATGTGACCATTATAATCAGGTGTGCAGGAGCAGGGAAACATCTAAAACCGTCAGGACAGCGGCCCTCGAGGACCAGGATTGGAGACCCCTGGGTTACAGCCTGCTGTAACCTGTTGCAGGGTAGCAGTATCCTGCTGAAACTCCCCTGAAACACCCCTGAAACACTCCTGAAACACCACTGAAACACTCCTGAAACACCCCTGAAACACTCCTGAAACACCACTGAAACACTCCTGAAAATCCACTGAAACACCCCTGAAACACTCCTGAAACACCCCTGAAACACCACTGAAACACTCCTGAAACACCACTGAAACACTCCTGAAACACTCCTGAAACACCCCTGAAACACCACTGAAACACTCCTGAAACACCACTGAAACACTCCTGAAACACCCCTGAAACACTCCTGAAACACCCCTGAAACACTCCTGAAACACCACTGAAACACCACTGAAACACTCCTGAAACACCACTGAAACACTCCTGAAACACTCCTGAAACACCCCTGAAACACCACTGAAACACTCCTGAAACACTCCTGAAACACCCCTGAAACACTCCTGAAACACCCCTGAAACACCCCTGAAACACCACTGAAACACCCCTGAAACACCCCTGAAACACCCTGAAACACTCCTGAAACACTCCTGAAACACCCCTGAAACACTCCTGAAACACCACTGAAACACCCCTGAAACACTCCTGAAACACCCCTGAAACACTGCTGAAACACCCCTAAAACACCCCTGAAACACTCCTGAAACACCCCTGAAAACACCCCTGAAACACCCCTGAAACACTCATCATAGTCCACACATCCACTCCTGATGCAAGGCATATTCCCTGGCACCCTATCCCTGATGTGGCCCTTCACTACACAAACTCATGTGTACACACGCACACACACTACACACACACACTACACACACACACTACACACACCTGCTCACATCTTGATGAGCACTCAGGGTCCATTCCAGGCTCCATCAATACAGCGAGGTATGTTCTCTGTATTCACCATCTGGAGACTGAAGAGATATTAGCCTTTCAGATGAGATTGAGACATTATCTCACATCCAGTCAGCAGCTGTTTCTGGGCAGAACATAAAGGGACACACACACAAACCTCAGTAACCTTTTTGTAGATTAAGAATGATGAAACGCACAACTATAAAGTCTCCAGTCATCAAATACATCAAACTAGAAAGTACATTTGATTGAGAACAGGTTCCCATTGAGAAGTTGTATGAGTAACAAGCTGTGTGTTCCACTGTGGTGACGTCTGTCAACCTGACACTCTGCTCTGTTTTCAATAGAACCCTTTCAACACTGCTAACCTTGAGGATGCTAATACTGCCAGCACGTATTTGTTAACATGTTTAAGTCCTGCGCACAACCTTTACCTAACGCAGATGTCAACGCTGGCCTCTCATTGGCTAGCTTCCTCCTCTCACTGAACAGACCACACCCCTTCATCTTTCATCTATGTTCCCTGACAGCAGAAGCTTCTCTCTCTCTCTCCTCCCTCTCTCTCTTTCCTCCCTCTCTCCCCTCCCTCTCTTCCCTCCCTCTCTCTTTCCTGTCCTCCCTCCCTCTCTCCCCTCCCTGTCCTCCCTCCCTCTCTCTCCTTCCTCTCTCTCCTCCCCCCTCCCTCTCTTCCCTCCCTCTCCTTTCCCTCTCTCTCCTCTCTCTCTTCCCTCCCTCTCTCTCCTTCCTGTCCTCCCTCACTCTCTCTCCTCTCTCTCTTCCCTCCCTCTCTCTCCTTCCTGTCCTCCCTCACTCTCTCTCCTCTCTCTCTTCCCTCCCTCTCCTTTCCCTCTCTCTCCTCTCTCTCTTCCCTCCCTCTCTCTCCTTCCTGTCCTCCCTCACTCTCTCTCCTCTCTCTCTTCCCTCCCTCTCTCTCCTTCCTGTCCTCCCTCACTCTCTCTCCTCTCTCTCTTCCCTCCCTCTCTCTCCTTCCTGTCCTCCCTCACTCTCTCTCCTCTCTCTCTTCCCTCCCTCTCTCCTTCCTGTCCCCCCTCCCTCTCTCCAGTTCCATGCTTCAGTTCTACAGCATTGCTTCTTCTCTGTCGGTGTGTTAGGTGTCGTCTTTCAGACCTCAGATCCTCAGGGTCATTTGGATGGATCTCGCTCTCTAACTGCCAGGAGGATTTTAAACCAAGTAACCATGAGGTAAACCTTGCTGCTCTTCTTCCAATTTTACTATATTTTTCCAGGAGATGTGGGCACTAGTAATTTCTTACAAAAAATACTTTTTACAAGAAAGGATAGTAAGTTTCAACTAAGTTACCACTCTTTCAACTTGTAGAAAATGTATACTTTTTTCATCGCAACTTAACACTGACAGATACACTGACGGATACACTGACAGATACACTGACAGATACACTGACGGATACACTGACAGATACACTGACAGATACACTGACAGATACACTGATGGATCAATTATATTTAACACCCTTCAGAGGAAGAAGCTTGCTTGGTAAATTTGGTTAGATTTAAGTGTCATGTAGCAATCATCCTTAAAACATAAAACATAAACACATGAAACAGTGGAGGAGAGATCAGTCTATTGACTATTCCTGATGTGACAAAATATCAGACGTGAACTGAATAAGGCTGAGATCCACAGCTGGTTTCACCTCACAGATGTAAAGTTAAATATGAGTGTTTTTCTGATGGATCCCAGCCAGAGTGTCTGTCAGTGAGAAAAGCAGCAGTGTTGCTTCTACAGAGAGAGACAGGTGTGTGATGTTTACTTTGTCCACTAAACATGCTCATAATGCCATCAAGGCCATGCGCTCTCATAGAGAAGGACATCGTTTAAAAAACAAGCCTTTCTAAAGTGGATGAGTGAAGCACTTGGAACAGCCATCAAGATCAGTCTACCTGCAAAGTGTGAGTCATACACATTGATACAGTGTTAGTCAAATATTCACGTGACACACATGAACTCGTACACTCATACACATGCACACACTTCAACTGAACCCTAACTCCACACCTGGAACCCAAAACTGAACAAATATGAAGGTTTCATTGCTTCTCTACATAAGAGAACCCTCAAACTGTTTCTTCCTGCTCATCACTGGGGTCCATCAGGGATTCTCTCTGTTCTTCTCCTCTCAAAGCCGGTTTAATGTCAAGCTACTGAAGCTGCTCTAACAAGTAGAATCACCTGCTGCCAACGTTACCCTCTGCTCTCTCTGAAACACTCTGCTCTCTCTGAAACACTCTGCTCTCTCTGAAACACTCTGCTCTCTCTGAAACACTCTGCTCTCTCTGAAACACTCTGCTCTCTCTGAAACACTCTGCTCTCTCTGAAACACTCTGCTCTCTCTGAAACACTCTGCTCTCTCTGAAACACTCTGCTCTCTCTGAAACACTCTGCTCTCTCTGAAACAATCATCACCCTCTGCTCTCTCTGAAACACTCATCACACTCTGCTCTCTCTGAAACACTCTGCTCTCTCTGAAACACTCTGCTCTCTCTGAAACAATCATCACCCTCTGCTCTCTCTGAAACACTCATCACACTCTGCTCTCTCTGAAACACTCTGCTCTCTCTGAAACACTCTGCTCTCTCTAAAACACTCATCACCCTCTGCTCTCTCTGAAACACTCATCACCCTCTGCTCTCTCTAAAACACTCATCACCCTCTGCTCTCTCTGAAACACTCATCACACTCTGCTCTCTCTGAAACACTCATCACCCTCTGCTCTCTCTAAAACACTCATCACCCTCTGTTCTCTCTGAGACTGGGCATCCAGCATGGACTTGGACTGGGTCTGTAGCGTATACTAGGCTGGATGTTTGAACGTCAATGTAATATTTGTGTATATAGTGAGAGACCAGCCCTGAGGAGAGACCAGCCCTGAGGAGAGACCAGCCCTGAGGAGAGACCAGCCCTGAGGAGAGACCAGCCCTGAGGAGAGACCGACCCACAGGAAAGACCAGCCCTGAGGAGAGACCAGCCCTGAGGAGAGACCAGCCCTGAGGAGAGACCAGCCCTGAGGAAAGACCAGCCCTGAGGAGAGACCAGCCCTGAGGAGAGACCGACCCTGAGGAGAGACCAGCCCTGAGGAGAGACCAGCCCTGAGGAGAGACCAGCCCTGAGGAGAGACCGACCCACAGGAAAGACCAGCCCTGAGGAGAGACCAGCCCTGAGGAGAGACCAGCCCTGAGGAGAGACCAGCCCTGAGGAAAGACCAGCCCTGAGGAGAGACCAGCCCTGAGGAGAGACCGACCCTGAGGAGAGACCAGCCCTGAGGAGAGACCAGCCCTGAGGAGAGACCAGCCCTGAGGAGAGACCAGCCCTGAGGAGAGACCGACCCACAGGAAAGACCAGCCTAGAGGACAGACCAGCCCTGTGGACAGACCAGCCCTGAGGAGAGAACAGCCCTGAGGAGAGACCAGCCCTGAGGAGAGACCGACCCACAGGAAAGACCAGCCCTGAGGAGAGACCAGCCCTGAGGAGAGAACAGCCCTGAGGAGAGACCAGCCTTGAGGAGAGACCAGCCCTGAGGAGAGACCAGCCTTGAGGAGAGACCAGCCCTGAGGAGAGACCAGCCTTGAGGAGAGACCAGAGGAGACACCAGCCTAGAGGACAGACCAGAGGAGACACCAGCCTAGAGGACAGACCAGAGGAGACACCAGCCTAGAGGAGAGACCAGAGGAGACACCAGCCTAGAGGACAGACCAGAGGAGACACCAGCCTAGAGGAGAGACCAGAGGAGACACCAGCCTAGAGGAGAGACCAGAGGAGACACCAGCCTAGAGGAGAAACCAGAGGAGACACCAGCCTAGAGGACAGACCAGAGGAGACACCAGCCTAGAGGACAGACCAGAGGAGACACCAGCCTAGAGGACAGACCAGAGGAGACACCAGCCTAGAGGAGAGACCAGAGGAGGGATGGAGGTGAGAACAGATGGGAACTCTCTGCTGAAGGCCGTGTATTTAAGCCGCTTGCGTCTGACGCGCCTGCTGCTGGAGGGCGGAGCTTACATCAACGAGAGCAGTGAGCGTGGAGAGACTCCACTGATGGTGGCCTGCAGGACGCAGCATGCTGACGCACAGAGCGTGCCCAAACACCGGATGGTCCGGTACGTAGTCTGCAGGTGCTCCACTGGGGGTGCTAGGTTACACCTGTTACAGTACAGGAAACACTGGGAGCGCTAAGATACACCTGTGATAGAACAGGAAACACTGGGAGCGCTAAGATACACCTGTGATAGAACAGGTAACACTGGGGGCGCTAAGATACACCTGTGATAGAACAGGTAACACTGGGAGCGCTAAGATACACCTGTGATAGAACAGGTAACACTGGGGGCGCTAAGATACACCTGTGATAGAACAGGTAACACTGGGGGCGCTAAGATACACCTGTGATAGAACAGGTAACACTGGGGGCGCTAAGATACACCTGTGATAGAACAGGTAACACTGGGGGCGCTAAGATACACCTGTGATAGAACAGGTAACACTGGGAGCGCTAAGATACACCTGTGATAGAACAGGTAACACTGGGGGCGCTAAGATACACCTGTGATAGAACAGGTAACACTGGGAGCGCTAAGATACACCTGTGATAGAACAGGTAACACAGCTACATTATATGTGTACTGTACTCATAATTATTGCTCATGCTTGTTTTTCTTTATTTTTTACACTGACAATGAAGGAAGCGCTATAAATAAAAAGCATGATTTTGATCACGACCTCAGGTATCTTCTGGAGAGTGGTGCTGACCCCAACATCCAGGACAAGACAGGGAAGACTGCCCTGATGCACGCCTTTCTAGAGAGGGCAGGAGTAGAGGTGGTGACCCTGCTGCTGGATAGTGGAGCTGACCCCAGTCTGGAAGACCACTCAGGCTCGTCTGCCCTGGTCCACGCTGTCAACGCCGGAGACAAGGAGGCTCTACGGGTCCTGCTGGAAACCTGCAAGGCCAAGGGCAAGGAGGTCATCATCATCACCACCGACAAGCTGCCCTCCGGACGCCAGATGACCAAACAGTACCTTAACGTCCCCCCTCCCCCAGACCTGGAGGAGCGCCTGCACTACACGCCAGCCTCCTGCTGCATGTCGCCCTCAGATATCCAGCTCCGCACACCTCCCCAAGGAGCATCAGGCAGCACCTCACCTCAGCCTGGCAGCCCTCTGCTGGGCCTCAGAGACTCGCAGGACACCGGTCCTGCAAACTTCCAACCGGAGTCTCCGCCCCGCGAGCCTAGTCCACAACGAGGTCAGGGCCTGGCCAAGGTGCTTCATCTCCAGCGTCTGCACTCGGAGCCTTGGCTAAAGATCCCCCCGTCAGTGCTACAACACAGCCAGTCCTCGCTGATGGAGGAGCTGTTAGACATCCCTCTGGAGGAGGAGCTCAGCCTCCGGCTTGACAGCCTGGGCTTCCAACCTTCCAGCTGCCAGCACAGCAGTGACACCACAGGGCTGCAGCGGAGCCTTGAGCAGGCAGGCAGTGAGGCCAGTGGAGCCTGGGGGAGAAAAGGACTGGGCAGGAAGATGTCTTATGACAGCGCCTCCGCATCTCACTCCTCTTCACATCCCAGCCTGGAGCCCAGGGAACCTGCCATGTCGCTGGACAGAGACTCCTGCCTGCCTCACCTGGCGCTGTCCAGCCTGAAGAACGTGGTCCGGCGCCGCAACTTTGGCATGGACCACTACAGCTCTGACTCGCAGCTCCCCCAGTTCGGCAGCCACCCCCCAGAGGACAGCAGCAGGACGTCCGGAGCCAACGGAGGGCAGGAGAAGCGCAAGCTGGTGGGGAGCCGATCCTCCACTCTGTCAGGCTCCAGGGAGTCCCTGGAGAGGAGGGGCCTCGGACCGCTGGAGCGCAGAGGATCAGGGGCCCTGCTCCTGGATCACATCTCCCACACCCGCCCAGGGTACCTTCCCCCGCTCAACCCCCACGCACCCATACCTGACATTGGGGCCAGTCCCACTGCCTCCGGGCCTCTGGGAGGGAGCAGCAAAACGCTGAGCGGTGGACCAAAGCCCCTGCTGCCCTGCGCCCCTTTGGTGCCCTGCGCCCCCCTGATGCCCAAGGAGCTGAAAGCCAGGAGGACACTGCTCAGGCGCCACTCCATGCAGACTGAGCAGATCCAACAGCTGGTTAACTTTGAGGAGCTGTTTGGGCAATAAACTCTGCTCACTGTGTCATGCTGGTGTGTATTTCTGTGTGATTTAAGATAACAACATAAAGCTGAAAGGTTGTCAAGTGTAGAAATGTCCTGTCAAGTTGTGGCAGGTGAACCTTCATGCCCAGGTGAACCTTCATGCTCAAGTAAACCTTAAGGTGAACCTTCATGCTCAGGTGAACCTTCATGCCCAGGTGAACCTTAAGGTGAACCTTCATGCTCAGGTGAAACTTCATGCCCAGGTGAACCTTCATGCCCAGGTGAACCTTAAGGTGAACCTTCATGCCCAGGTGAACCTTAAGGTGAACCTTCATGCTCAGGTGAACCTTCATGCCCAGGTGAACCTTCATGCTCAAGTGAACCTTCAGGTGAACCTTCATGCTCAGGTGAACCTTCATGCCCAGGTGAACCTTCATGCCCAGGTGAACCTTAAGGTGAACCTTCATGCTCAGGTGAACCTTCATGCCCAGGTGAACCTTAAGGTGAACCTTCATGCTCAGGTGAACCTTCATGCCCAGGTGAACCTTCAGGTGAACCTTCATGCTCAGGTGAACCTTCAGGTGAACCTTCATGCTCAGGTGAACCTTCATGCTCAAGTGAACCTTCAGGTGAACCTTCATGCCCAGGTAAACCTTCAGGTGAACCTTCATGCTCAGGTGAACCTTCATGCCCAGGTGAACCTTAAGGTGAACCTTCATGCCCAGGTGAACCTTAAGGTGAACCTTCATGCCCAGGTGAACCTTAAGGTGAACCTTCATGCTCTATGTTTTAACATCAGTCCCAGACCTGTCTTCAGGGTCATGTTCTAATAAAGGGTTTTATTCTTTTACATTTAGTGGAATTATTTCAACTATTTATTTACCTACAGATATTAAGTTACATTTTAAAATGTGCCATTGAGCAGTTTTACAGTTGTACAGCTGTTGCATGTCTGAAATGCAGACAACTTTCTGTATGTGGTGGATATACAAACAGCACAAACAAAACAAACAGCATTCATTATAGAAACAATGCAAGCTTCAAGTCATTCATTTATATTAAAGTAAAATACAACAATAGTAAAGACTAAGTACAGAAACATTTTGTTGATACCCCTGAGCCGAACCACATATGATGCTAGCTGTGATGTAACTTAACATTCCTTGTTATTGCTTCAATAAAATGAATTTGTTTGACCAAACTTTTCAAGGTTAAACATCATTTCTGAATAGAAACATTCTCCCTCATTCTAACAGCAGCTGCATAACAGGAGTGTTGCTAATAGCAACATCACCTGAATGTGTCTCTCAAGTTATTATCCGCAGCCTTGGAGGATGTGAATCATTCTGTTCTATACACTGTTGGCTCGGTCGCGTCAAGTCTGTTAACAACCAGTCTACTCAGAATATTTCGCTTAGCAACAGTCATTTCAGTCTTTCCTATACAAAATGGGATTATTAGAAGTAGCCTGGTAATGCCCTGAACTCTGACCTTTGAGAATCCAGAAGGTCGTAGTATATCTGGCTCTTTTCAAACTTCTTCCTGTAGGTGAGTAAGCTGTTGACTTCTACAACGTCAGTCAGCCCTGTCCACACTGTGAGACTGTACCTGAGACAAGAGGAACACAGACACTCAACATCATACCAGTAACATACAGCATCATACAACATCACACCAGTAACATACAGCATCATACCAGTAACATACAGCATCATACAACATCATACCAGTAACATACAGCATCATACATACAGCATCATACCAGTAACATACAGCATCATACATACAGCATCATACCAGTAACATACAGCATCATACATACAGCAGCTTACATACAACATCATACCAGCAACATACAGCATCATACATACAGCATCATACCAGTAACATACAGCATCATACATACAGCATCATACCAGTAACATACAGCATCATACATACAACATCATACCAGTAACATACCGCATCATACAACATCACACCAGTAACATACAGCATCATACCAGTAACATACAGCATCATACAACATCACACCAGTAACATACAGCATCATACAACATCATACCAGTAACATACAGCATCATACAACATCACACCAGTAACATACAGCATCATACCAGTAACATACAGCATCATACAACATCACACCAGTAACATACAGCATCATACAACATCATACCAGTAACATACAGCATCATACCAGTAACATACAGCATCATACAACATCATACCAGTAACATACAGCATCATACATACAGCATCATACCAGTAACATACAGCATCATACATACAGCATCATACCAGTAACATACAGCATCATACATACAGCATCATACCAGTAACATACAGCATCATACATACAGCAGCTTACATAAAGAGGATGGGAGAGACTGAGATAAGCTGAGAGGCTGGGAGAGACCGGGGGAGGTTGGGGGAAGCGCAGAGGCTGGGAGAGATTGGGGGAGGTTGGGGGAAGCCGAGAGGCTGGGAGAGGCTGGGAGAAGCTGAGAGCCTGGGAGAGGCTGAGAGACTAGGAGAGGCTGGGAGAGGCTGGGAGAGACTGGGATAGGTTGGGAGAAGTTGAGAGGCTGGGACAAGCTGGGTGAGGCTGAAAGACTGGGAGAGACTGGGAGAGGCTGGGAGAGGCTGAGAGACTAGGAGAGGCTGGGAGAGGCTGGGAGAAGCTGGGAGAGGCTGAGAGACTAGGAGAGGCTGGGAGAAGCTGGGAGAGGCTGAGAGACTAGGAGAGGCTGGGAGAGGCTGAGAGACTAGGAGAGGCTGGGAGAGGCTGAGGGACTGGGAGAGGCTGGGAGAGGCTGAGAGACTAGGAGAGGCTGGGAGAAGCTGAGAGACTAGGAGAGGCTGGGAGAGGCTGAGGGACTGGGAGAGGCTGGGAGAGGCTGAGAGACTAGGAGAGGCTGGGAGAAGCTGGGAGAGGCTGAGAGACTAGGAGAGGCTGGGAGAAGCTGGGAGAGGCTGAGAGACTAGGAGAGGCTGGGAGAGGCTGAGAGACTAGGAGAGGCTGGGAGAGGCTGAGGGACTGGGAGAGGCTGGGAGAGGCTGAGAGACTAGGAGAGGCTGGGAGAAGCTGAGAGACTAGGAGAGGCTGGGAGAGGCTGAGGGACTGGGAGAGGCTGGGAGAGGCTGAGAGAAGCTGAGAGGCTGGGAGAGTCACTACCTGTCTGACTTGTGCAGGAGCCAGTCCAGCTGGGGGACAGACTGGGGTAAGAGGGCCGCCCTCACAGGGAAGGTGACTGGCTGCTTGAGGTCTCTACATACTTCCTCCATGCGTCTCACCATCTCCCAGCTGTATCCTGGGAACAAAGTCACACACATGTGTTAAGTTGATCTGACCACTGAGCACCTACCTGTTCACTGCTAAGAGAAGTGCAGTGCTGACAGACAAGCTCAACAAGCTCAAATCAACCCAGGTTTTCATCTATTAGAATGTCTGATACAGCTACAGACAGCCTGGTGTTATGATTCATGTTCTTCCCCTAAAATCCCATTCAATCAGCATTCAACCATTGAACCTGGTTAACCTGCCTCACAGAGGGCTTTGTAACTGGCACCCAGGTTATCAGGTTATCAAGTTACCTGGGTTATCAGCCATCTATGTTGTTAGTTAGTTGGGTTATTAGACATCCAGGATATCAATTACCTGGGTTATCCATCCAGGTTATCAGTTACCTGGGTTATCGGTCATCCAGGTTATCAGTTACCTGGGTTATCAGTCATCCAGGTTATCAGTTACCTGGATTATCTGTACCAGCCACCCAGCCTGTAGTCCAGCCCAGTGAGAGGATGTGGTCTTGGGATCCTACAGCATCCAGGAAGGCTTGGGGCTCCAGGGGGATAGCCTGGCCCCCTGGTCCAGGGAGGATGTCAGCGTTGAGCCACACAGGGCCGTGAAACTGGACTTGTTGCAGCAACACCATGGAGGGAGCCACAGCCTGAAGACTGGACCAGGACACCAACTGAATAACTCCATGACCACTACTAACTACAGCTAGCATCAAACAGTTCAGTTACCTTTTGAAATCTAGTTTGATCCCTTTGTCAGAGGCAGCAACCTGCTTCAGCCAATCATGCAGTGTGATGTCACTGTCAGTCTCTGGTGGGTGAGCCATGATTGGTTCTCTGGGGTCATGCCCCCTCATCAGTACATCAGCCTCAATCATGTGGGCAGGCCCTGAAACATTTCCATCACATTTATACATTTATCAGCGCTTTTATCCAAAGCGACTTCCAAGAGAGAGATTTACTAAGGAGCATCGATCACTGATTGTGCCCCCCCCCCCCCCAGTCACCTGTCAGTGTTTAACACCCCATCAGTCACCTGTCACCCCCCCCCCCCTATCAGTCACCCCCCCCTCCCCATCAGTCACCTGTCACCCCCCCCCCCCCCCCCGACATCAGTCACCTGTCACCCCCCCCCCCCCCCATCAGTCACCTGTCACCCCCCTCACCTGTCAGTGCAGCTGCTATCTTCTCTCTGTTGTTGGCTGCATGGACCCACAGCACATCAGCTGCATCAGGGTTAGATAACCTGCCCTTACTGACAAAATACTCCAGCGTCCGGTTACTCATCGACTCTGTAAATGAGTTGGTTCATTTGATTTGATGTTATCGACAGTATCCGAACATTGTACAGGACTTTCATAACATTGTACTTGTTGAAAGAATACAGGTAATTTACAAGTTAGCTGCTAGCTAGAGCTACAGTTTAGCCTCACCTGCTGTTAAAGTGGACAGAGTTTTTAATTTAACATCCCAGAATAGCACAGCTGCAACGACTAAAACAGCTACTATAAGACGAAAATGGAGCGAACGAGTTTTACTTAAAATATGTAAAACACTCATTTAGAGTCGGACATGACCGAAACATACTGTAGATTGTGCTGCGCTTTGGCGCAGGGGCTTGTGGGTAATGTAGTTTAACAATCCTGAATGGATAACCGTAATGTTCAAAACGACGCGCAGACAAATTTAATCTCAAAGGAAAAAAGGATCTTCTCAACGGATTGAATAAAAATTTATTAGTGAAAATTTGCGACAGCATCTGCTGACAGCATCATCCACTACCTCCCTCTCTGCCCACAGCATCATCCACTACCTCCCTCTCTGCTCACAGCATCATCCACTACCTCCCTCTCTGCTCACAGCATCATCCACTACCTCCCTCTCTGCCCACAGCATCATCCACTACCTCCCTCTCTGCCCACAGCATCATCCACTACCTCCCTCTCTGCTCACAGCATCATCCACTACCTCCCTCTCTGCTCACAGCATCATCCACTACCTCCCTCTCTGCTCACAGCATCATCCACTACCTCCCTCTCTGCCCACAGCATCATCCACTACCTCCCTCTCTGCCCACAGCATCATCCACTACCTCCCTCTCTGCCCACAGCATCATCCACTACCTCCCTCTCTGCTCACAGCATCATCCACTACCTCCCTCTCTGCTCACAGCATCATCCACTACCTCCCTCTCTGCCCACAGCATCATCCACTACCTCCCTCTCTGCCCACAGCATCATCCACTACCTCCCTCTCTGCCCACAGCATCATCCACTACCTCCCTCTCTGCTCACAGCATCATCCACTACCTCCCTCTCTGCCCACAGCATCATCCACTACCTCCCTCTCTGCTCACAGCATCATCCACTACCTCCCTCTCTGCCCACAGCATCATCCACTGGCATCAGGCCCTCAGATGAGTCTGGTTCAGTCTTGGCCTCAGAAATAGAAAGAGGAGTTCTGGAGGTTCCAGGTGGATGTTGCTCCCTGACCTGCCTGCTGGTTTAAAAGGTCACCTGAACAGTCTGTGTTGTCATGGTGATGTGATGGGTTGTGACCTGAACAGTGTGTGTTGTCATGGTGATGTGTGGGGTTGCTGTTCTGCAGCCTTCTCTCCAGTTCCTCTGTGTTGTGAGCTAACATGAGGATAACCTTCCTCTGGTGTGCCAACGCCTCCTCCTTATCATTCAACTACAAGGACAGAAAGACACAAAAACCCATGGTAAACATACACTTGCATATATATACATATATACGCATATATAAACACACATACATACATACATATATACCACTGGGTGACTTTTCTGTGTGTGACCTTTGTTCCTGTGTGTGTGACCTTTGCCCCCTGTGTGACCTTTACCCCCTGTGTGTAGTCCTTTTGCCCCTGTGTGTGTGACCTTTGCCCCCATGTGTTTGTCCTTTGCCCCCTGTGTGACCCTTACCCCCTGTGTGTTTGTCCTTTGTCCCCTGTGTGTGTGACCTTTGCCCCCTGTGTGTGTGACCTTTGCCCCCTGTGTGTATGACCTTTGCCCCCTGTGTGACCCTTACCCCCTGTGTGTATGTCCTTTGCCCCCTGTGTGTGTGACCTTTGCCCCCTGTGTGTGTGACCTTTGCCCCCTGTGTGTGAACTTTGCCCCCTGTGTGTGTGACCTTTGCCCCCTGTGTGTGTGACCTTTGCCCCCTGTGTGTGTGACCTTTGCCCCCTGTGTGTGTGACCTTTGCCCCCTGTGTGTGTGACCTTTGCCCCCTGTGTGTGTGACCTTTGCCCCCTGTGTGTGTGACCTTTGCCCCCTGTGTGTGTGACCTTTGCCCCCTGTGTGACCCTTACCCCCTGTGTGTATGTCCTTTGCCCCCTGTGTGTGTGACCTTTGCCCCCTGTGTGTGTGAACTTTGCCCCCTGTGTGTGAACTTTGCCCCCTGTGTGTGTGACCTTTGCCCCCTGTGTGTATGACCTTTGCCCCCTGTGTGACCCTTACCCCCTGTGTGTATGTCCTTTGCCCCCTGTGTGTGTGACCTTTGCCCCCTGTGTGTGTGAACTTTGCCCCCTGTGTGTGTGACCTTTGCCCCCTGTGTGTGAACTTTGCCCCCTGTGTGTGTGACCTTTGCCCCCTGTGTGTGTGACCTTTGCCCCCTGTGTGAGCTACCATGTCCAGCAGGCTGTGCAGGGTGTCAGTAGGGGGGTGTAGTCTCTGGGCCTCTGTGCTGGACGACAGCAGAGCTCTCAGTCTCTGGCCAACACTGACCGAGTTTCTTTTACTCACACCTGGAACAAACACATTCACTGTCAAAAAGGATTCAGATTTTATAACAAACAATAGAAATGTGTTGGTTTGGTTCTTGTATGAAGCATATTGGATACGCTGCCAAAAGGTCATGAGAGTCAGGCCACACCTTCTTCAGTCTTGTGAGGTGGGTACTTCCTGTTTGTGTCAGTCAGAAGCAGGAAGTCACTCCTCCTCTGCAGCTGCTGTTCAAAGGCGATTCTAAAAGCATCTGCAACCACCACAGCCTCTTCTCTCCCTCTGCTCTGGGCCTCCAGCTACACACATTTACATTTATTCATTAATCAGCATTATTTTCCTTTCAGGCCAATTACAGTAGAAAGAACTAACGAGGTAAAAGAACCAAAAGCACCAATCAGGACAGAGCTAGGTTGCATACTTCCTGTGTGAGCTGCAGCAGCTGTTTCCTGGCAGCAGAAACGCTTTGAGCACACTGGCACAGCCCCTCGCTACGGCACGGACACGACTCCAACACCACTGGCTGGACAGGCAAGGGCCAAACAGAGGAAAGACAACTTTACAAATGTATGTTTCCCCTCCTCAACTCCAGGCTGTCCCCCTCTCCAGCCCCCCCTCACCTCCAGGCTGTCCCCCTCTCCAGCCCCCCCTCACCTCCAGGCTGTCCCCCTCTCCAGCCCCCCCTCACCTCCAGGCTGTCCCCCTCTCCTGCCTGGCCAGAGGGCATTCTTATCCTCTGGATGGCCCTCTGCTCTCTGGCCCACTGCAGAGTGGACACCAGCTCCAGACACTGCTGGTTGAGAGCTACACACACACATACACACATACAGCCATTTTGGAATACTTAATGATTACTCTCTTTGTTGTTCTTAATGTTTATTCTCTCCACCAAGTAAACAATACACTGTACTCTGCCATACTCACTGTAATTCTCTGACCTCAGGGCCTGTAGCTCCGCCCCCCGCTGGGCCAAGCTGTCACTCAGAGCCTGGTTCTCAGAACAGACTCTGACCTCACACACACACACACACGACTCATGAACTGACCAATCCAATCAAACCCCGAGTTTCACTCCCAGTCATGTGACAGTGGAAGTCATTTATCATTTACAAAACATTTATAATTTCTATCTAATTTACATGAAACTTTTCCATGATTTATAATGATGAGTGACTAATTAAAATCCTGTCACACACACCTGTTGTACTTCTGCTCCCATGACTGTTGAACGTTTTTGAACTGCGCCTGGTTGAATGTGATCTCCCACTGCAACACATTCACTTCCTGTCAATGGGAAACATAGGAAGGATAATGAGATGTATAGCTGGATATCAACATGACATTAGTAGTATGCTAGGTCAGACCTGTACTGTGTATCTAACCTTATGTCAACAGACCAAGCCTTTATTTACGATGCCTTGGGCTTGCCTGTCCTGATGCACACAGACCCACCTTCTCTAAGGTCTTGGTCCTCTGCTCACTCTTCAGCAGCAACATCCTGGTGTGGGAGGTGGCCTTGTCCAGGATGGCCTGCAGGGACCATCAGCACATCAGACTGAGATGTGGTTCAAATTTATAAAAGTTATATAATATAGATTATATACAGAAAAATCTTAGGGTCAGTTGTGTTTAGGAGCAACAGAATGAATGACTGAAGTGAAAGGATGTGTACCCAGTCAGCAGGTGAGAGGATGTGTACCCAGTCAGCAGGTGAGAGGATGTGTACCCAGTCAGCATGTGAGAGGATGTGTACCCAGTCAGCACGTGAGAGGATGTGTACCCAGTCAGCAGGTGAGAGGATGTGTACCCAGTCAGCAGGTGAGAGGATGTGTACCCAGTCAGCAGGTGAGAGGATGTGTACCCAGTCAGCATGTGAGAGGATGTGTACCCAGTCAGCAGGTGAGAGGATGTGTACCCAGTCAGCATGTGAGAGGATGTGTACCCAGTCAGCACGTGAGAGGATGTGTACCCAGTCAGCAGGTGAGAGGATGTGTACCCAGTCAGCAGGTGAGAGGATGTGTACCCAGTCAGCAGGTGAGAGGATGTGTACCCAGTCAGCAGGTGAGAGGATGTGTACCCAGTCAGCAGGTGAGAGGATGTGTACCCAGTCAGCATGTGAGAGGATGTGTACCCAGTCAGCACGTGAGAGGATGTGTACCCAGTCAGCACGTGAGAGGATGTGTACCCAGTCAGCAGGTGAGAGGATGTGTACCCAGTCAGCAGGTGAGAGGATGTGTACCCAGTCAGCAGGTGAGAGGATGTGTACCCAGTCAGTAGGTGAGGATGTGTATCCATTCAGAAGGTGAGGAGAGGATGTGTACCCAGTCAGCACGTGAGAGGATGTGTACCCAGTCAGCAGGTGAGAGGATGTGTACCCAGTCAGCAGGTGAGAGGATGTGTACCCAGTCAGCACGTGAGAGGATGTGTACCCAGTCAGCAGGTGAGAGGATGTGTACCCAGTCAGCAGGTGAGAGGATGTGTACCCAGTCAGTAGGTGAGGATGTGTATCCATTCAGAAGGTGAGGAGAGGATGTGTACCCAGTCAGCAGGTGAGGATGTGCACCCAGTCAGAAGGTGAGGAGAGGATGTGTACCCAGTCAGCAGGTAAGTATGTGCACCCAGTCAGCAGGTGAGGATGTGCACTCAGTCAGAAGGTGAGGAGAGGATGTGTACCCAGTCAGAAGGTGAGGAGAGGATGTGTACCCAGTCAGCAGGTGAGGATGTGCACCCAGTCAGAAGGTGAGGAGAGGATGTGTACCCAGTCAGCAGGTGAGGATGTGCACCCAGTCAGAAGGTGAGGAGAGGATGTGTACCCAGTCAGCAGGTGAGGATGTGCACCCAGTCAGAAGGTGAGGAGAGGATGTGTACCCAGTCAGCAGGTGAGGAGAAGGGAGGTTACCTGTCCCTGCAGGATCTTCAGAGCTTCCTGTTTTCCTTCAAGGTGTCGATGCTTCACCTCCAGCTCACAGTGTAGCAGTGCCACCTCCTGGACATTTTAATCATTTAGTAACAACAACAGAGACCTACTAGCCTGGTCCTATCAGACTCTCGTACATTTCATTTGTACAGAGTCTCTACCAGTATTGTGGGGATTCTGCCGAGGACTTGAATGTACTCCAGATTGTAAAGTGGTTAGGGAGTCAGGCTAGTAATCAGAAGGTGGATCGATTCCCGGCTGTGCCAAATGTTAACAGAGGGCCCTGTCCTTACTGTAAATTGTGGTTTAGGGTTAGTCAGTCTAGTAAACAGGCTATACCTGGATAAAGGTCAGATAGTACATACTTAAGGTGACACAGTGGTAGGATTGTACTCAAACATGGGGTTAGATGTTAGGAGGTTATGCTCGTAATCAGCAGTTCCTGACCTCAGAGAGTTCCTGTACCCTGACCATCAGCTGCTCTCTGCTCAGCTCACTGACGGTATCTGAAACTCAACGAGAATGGGTATTAGAAGAGGAAGAATGGGTATTAGAAGAGGAAGAATGGGTATTAGAAGAGGAAGAATGGGTATTAGAAGAGGAAGAATGGGTATTAGAAGAGGAAGAATGGGTATTAGAAGAGGAAGAATGGGTATTAGAAGAGGAAGAATGGGTATTAGAAGAGGAAGAATGGGTATTAGAAGAGGAAGAATGGGTATTAGAAGAGGAAGAATGGGTATTAGAAGAGGAAGAATGGGTATTAGAAGAGGAAGAATGGGTATTAGAAGAGGAAGAATGGGTATTAGAAGAGATAAACCTGACTGACATTTGATGACCAAAACTGTATGTTGTGTATTTTATATTATATATAAAATGTATCCCTTAAATATCTTACATATAATTATATTTTCTTCCAATCTCTACTTGTATCTCTACCTGCTTCTCTACCGGTATCTCTACCTGTATCTCTACTTGCATCTCTACCTGTATCTCTACCTGCTTCTCTACCTGCTTCTCTACCTGCTTCTCTATCTGTATCTCTATCTGCATCGCTATCTGTATCTCTACCTGTATCTCTATCTGTATCTCTACCTGTATCTCTATCTGCATCTCTACCTGTATCTCTATCTGCATCTCTACCTGTATCTCTATCTGCATCTTTACCTGTATCTCTATCTGCATCTCTACCTGTATCTCTATCTGCATCTTTACCTGTATCTCTATCTGCATCTCTACCTGTATCGCTATCTGCATCTCTACCTGTATCTCTATCTGTATCTCTATCTGCATCTCTACCTGTATCTCTATCTGCATCTCTACCTGTATCTCTATCTGCATCTCTACCTGTATCTCTCCAACACAGCGATGGTTGACACCCTTCAAACTCCTCTTTGAGTGTTGAGTTCAGACTTCCACAGGACGTCCATCTGAAGGCTGCACCGCTTCCTGCTTTACGGAGCGCCGACCGTGGCAGCTGTTCCTCCGCACTACCCCTGCTGGAGGTGGCCCCCATGGTGGCCCCAGACCTGAGGACCCCAGACCTGAGGCCACCCCCGTCCCCCAGATCCCCCTCCGCCATGTCGTCCTCCCCTGCCCCCAGTCCCGGCGCCCCCTGCATGCTGGCTCACACTTCACACTCTGCACATCGGAACACACTCACACACGTTACAAACTAAACTAAGGCACTTCATCTCTAACTTTCCTTCCAGTTGTAAAACACAATATTTAACAGTACAACCTAGAGATTTTAATAAGACTGTGGTCAAGAGCCTCATTTCTGGGTAAAAACCTTCACCTTGTCCAAACACAGGTGCGTCAACAATCTACCTTTTCAAAGTTGGAGGAAACAACCCGGGGTTTCTTGTCCGCTCAAAAACGACAAGTAGTTGAGTTATATGACGAAATTATCCTTAAATAGAAATCCTTAAAATAAGAAAACCTTTCCTAAAGTGTTACCTATCTCACGGAACCAGCCAGGACGCACAGCTATCCACCAATAGGATCCTGCCACGTCATCCAATTCACTCCTTTATCCATGAGTTATACAAAAAGACACAACTAAATATGAAATAACGAATATAACTGTATTTGAACAAAATCACTTTTTTATAGAAGACAATAAGATTTGTTTACAAAAATGCATCTATTAACGTTGTATGCCATGAACAATACTACACAGCTGACAGAAGAGATCTGTGAAAATGGCTCAACTTGTAACTGGTTTTAAATATAAACTGAAGACAAACGTTCCTCTAGTCTAATAAGAGTTTGCCACAGAACAAAACATTCAACTTAAATTAAAGTCACACACCCCAGGTCACATAACACAAATTTGTTAAGCTTAAATCCCCCTGGAAAAAGTGGCTGAACACCTATAAACACCAAAGCAGTTGCTATGGTAACAGACAAAATCGGCAAACCCTCCTTGTGTTGTGTTATTCCATGTCAGTCAAGTCATTGAGTGAAGAAATAAGACAATATGGGCGTGAATGTGCTGTCTTTAAGGATTCAGGACTGAAGCATGGGTTCTGCCAGTCACAAGCATATTCCGCTCTGAGCCCCGTGATTGGACTACGAGCTCTGTCAATCACTGTCGTACTCCTCTATGAGCAGGTCATCCTCCAGCAGGCCTCCTGAGGTCGAGGGCTGAGGCTGGCTGTCTGGCAGTAAGACCTCCATAGAGGGCTCATCTGGCTCTCCTGCTCCCCCAACAACACTACTCAAAGGTGGACTGACTGTGGGAGAAACTGGACTCTCCTCCTGGCTGTCAAGCTGCAGTTCCCCAGGGTCTCCGTCTGTCAGGGTCTCCAGACGCAACCTGACAGGATCAGACAGCCACATAATGTCATCATCATCACCATCATCATCACCATCATCATCACCATCATCACCATCACCAGCATCATCATCACCATCATCACCACCATCACCACCATCCTCATCATCATCACCACCATCACCAGGAGGACCTACCTTCCAGACCCCCTGCTGAGAGGGAGGCGTCCCACATCATCCAGGAAGGAGATCTGAGCTGAGCAGAGAAATACCACCATCACAACACAAGCACACAACACAGACAACACACTGGTGTTACCATGGTTCCTGAGGGGGGTGTGTGTGTTACCCTGGTTCCTGAGGGGGGGGTGTGTGTTACCATGGTTCCTGAGGGGTGTGTGTGTGTGTTACCATGGTTCCTGAGGGGTGTGCTGAGCAGGGCCAGGTGAGGCAGCAGCTCTGTCTGAAGGCTGACTGGAGTCATGCAGAAGCGGAGGAACAGAGACTGGGCTGTAGCTCTGTTCTCCTGGTGCTGGAGATACACACACACACGATGAGTCCATGTTGAGACACAGTGTGTACTGAGTCACACAGTAAGTAGCCTACAGTCTCTATACATAGTGTAATTGTGTGTATTGCTCTCCCGTGTGTGCGCTACTCCCCTGTGTGTGTGTGTGTGTACCTTCTTGTTGACCTGCAGCCAGTGGGGCTTGTGGAGCGGTCTGAAGCGTGCAGAGACCTGGGCCTTGTTAGCGTGCAGGAGCCCCCTGGTGGCCACTGACGAGCTGTACGCCCCCAGGGTGCTACGGGACTAAACATAAACAGCACAATCCTTCAATTAACAGGGAGCACAAACACCCATGACAGGGTCAGGTTGCTGAGCGGTTAGGGAGCCAAACTAGTGCCATCGAGGACCAAGAGGGTTAGGGTGTCAAACTAGTGCCATCGAGGACCAAGAAAATACATGTTGAGCCCAGCACTACACCCACTGATTTCACAAAAAAGCTTCTCTATTTACTCTACTAGTTTGACTCTGACCCTCTTGGCCCTCGATGGCACTAGTTTGACACCCTGAATCAGAGCTTGAAGTCAGGGTTAGGAACTCACACTCCACTCAGCAGTCAGGAAATCAGCATGGGACAGGTAGTCACTGGCCCGAGCTACATCGTCCACCTCAGAGAAGAAGTCCAGGTAGTTCTGGTGCAGGTACAGGTTAAAGAGCTCCCCAGACATGTGGCACCGCCCCAGAACCTCCTGGTGGTCACGGACATTAACAACATACTTCTGAGACATGAACAATTCTATTCAGTGGGTTGAGAAGTTTGTGAAAGTCCGATGGTTCTGTCTGTGTCTGTGTATGCATTTGTGTGTGTGTGTGTGTTTGTATGTGTACCTCAGGATGTGTGTGTGTATGTGTGTGTACCTCAGGGTCCACCAGTAGCCTGTCTCTGTGATGCTCTGCTAGGTGAGGTGGTAGGACAGGTCGTAGCGACACTTCTGAACCTTCCCAGCTCTCTCCTGCCAATCATAGACACACCTTATTAACACAAGGACCTTATTCGTGCTAACTCACACTAGCCACGTAGCCATAACCTACCTAGCAGTAACCCACCTAGCAGTAACCCACCTAGCAGTAACCCACCTAGCAGTAACCCACCTAGCAGTAACCCACCTAGCCGTAACCCACCTAGCCGTAACCCACCTAGCCGTAACCCACCTAGCCGTAACCCACCTAGCAGTAACCCACCTAGCAGTAACCCACCTAGCAGTAACCTACCTAGCCGTAACCCACCTAGCAGTAACCCACCTAGCCGTAACCCACCTAGCCGTAACCCACCTAGCCGTAACCCACCTAGCCGTAACCCACCTAGCAGTAACCCACCTAGCCGTAACCCACCTAGCAGTAACCCACCTAGCCGTAACCCACCTAGCAGTAACCCACCTAGCAGTAACCCACCTAGCCGTAACCCACCTAGCAGTAACCCACCTAGCAGTAACCCACCTAGCAGTAACCTACCTAGCAGTAACCCACCTAGCAGTAACCTACCTAGCCGTAACCCACCTAGCAGTAACCCACCTAGCAGTAACCCACCTAGCAGTAACCTACCTAGCCGTAACCCACCTAGCAGTAACCCACCTAGCAGTAACCCACCTAGCAGTAACCCACCTAGCAGTAACCCACCTAGCCGTAACCCACCTAGCCGTAACCCACCTAGCCGTAACCCACCTAGCCGTAACCCACCTAGCAGTAACCCACCTAGCAGTAACCCACCTAGCAGTAACCCACCTAGCAGTAACCCACCTAGCAGTAACCCACCTAGCAGTAACCCACCTAGCAGTAACCCACCTAGCAGTAACCCACCTAGCCGTAACCCACCTAGCCGTAACCCACCTAGCCGTAACCCACCTAGCCGTAACCCACCTAGCCGTAACCCACCTAGCAGTAACCCACCTAGCAGTAACCCACCTAGCAGTAACCCACCTAGCAGTAACCCACCTAGCAGTAACCCACCTAGCAGTAACCCACCTAGCAGTAACCCACCTAGCCGTAACCCACCTAGCCGTAACCCACCTAGCAGTAACCCACCTAGCAGTAACCCACCTAGCCGTAACCCACCTAGCAGTAACCCACCTAGCAGTAACCCACCTAGCAGTAACCCACCTAGCCGTAACCCACCTAGCAGTAACCCACCTAGCCGTAACCCACCTAGCAGTAACCCACCTAGCAGTAACCCACCTAGCAGTAACCCACCTAGCAGTAACCCACCTAGCAGTAACCCACCTAGCAGTAACCCACCTAGCAGTAACCCACCTAGCCGTAACCCACCTAGCAGTAACCCACCTAGCACTAACCCATGACTCACTTTTGCAGTAGAGGATCTTTCCCAGTGCTCGGAAGAGGAACAGGGACGCATCTTTACCCCCGATGGTCTGGTCCTGCCTCTCGCGGTCCCTCCTCTTTTTAGATGTTGCTGTGGAAACGGCTCTGCCCCGCGAGGTCACAGACCTGCCCTTTTGCCCCGCCCACGTGGTGATTTCCTGGGATTGGTCTGAAGGGAGGAGCAGATCAAAAACATGACTTCATGTGTGTTGCTTCATCCGACACCACAGGCAGCTGACCGGACAGCCAGGTAAACAGGATGTGTTGCTGTGTGGCGCCCCCACCTGTGAGACAGGAGAACTGCAGGTTGTTGATGGCACTGCGGACGTCCCCTGAGCTTCCTGAGCAAAGCAGCTCCAGGTGTGCCCTGTCTGGTACAGAGACCCTGCCTCCGCTCTGCTCACACACACACCAGACACACACCAGACACACACCAGACACACACCAGACACACACCAGACACACACCAGACACACACCAGACACACACCAGACACACACCAGACACACACCAGACACACACCAGACACACACCAGACACACACCAGACACACACCAGACACACACCAGACACACACCAGACACCTCCTTAAGTTCATTCCTTCAAGTAAAGAGGATGTGGTTGACACCACAGACCAGGTGATGCAGCATAGTCACCTTAGCAGCCTCCAGGGTTACGATGCGAGTCAGGACCTTCATCATGCTGGTGGGAGCCACAGGGTTGAAACTGGAGGGGAACGATAGGAGAACACTGGGTCACTATCAGCTCCTACATTCAGACACTGTGGAATACTACTGAATACTGCTGAGCATGTGTGTGTGTGTGTATGTGTGTGTGTGTCTGAGACCTGATGCTGCAGATGGATAGCTCCTCCAGGAGATCTTTAGGGAAGAGAAGCCGTGAGCTGGTGTCTCCACTCTGGCAGTCAGACACGATAAAGACCAGGGCTGTCCTGCCTGTCCTCACAAACCTCCTGGAGGACACACACACACGTCAAGTAAAAACTGGTCTCACTTTCAGGTGATGTATGATAACTGACAGGGTCACTACTTGACCTCAGCACTTGGTGCAGACATGTTGGCTGGCGGTAGAACTGGTTGGGGAAGTCCTGCAAGAACAAGCAAAAACACACAATGATGCTTCTGATGGACACAGCTTTGGGTTGCCATGACAGCGTCCAATCGCTTACCTCCACGAGTATGAGCTTCCTGTCTGTAGGCCCCGCCTCCCCGTTCATCTGCAGACGGCTGTACTTGTCAGCTCGGAGGAGGAACTCCTGGAACAGGCCTGTCTGAGAGTTACCATGGAAACCACTGAACCTGGAGTCTGGTGGCAAAGAACACAGACCATCACAGGAACACTGCAGTTATATAGATTATAGATAGGTTCAGTATATAGAGGGTTAGGGTTATAGAGGTGTTCAGTATATAGAGGGTTAGAGTTATAGAGGTGTTCAGTATATAGAGGGTTAGGGTTATAGAGGTGTTCAGTATATAGAGGGTTAGGGTTATAGAGGTGTTCAGTATATAGAGGGTTAGGGTTATAGAGGTTCTCTATATAGTGTTTTCAGATCAGTGTGTCTCACAGGGTGAGGAGGTGTGCGAGTGTGTCTCACAGGGTGAGGAGGTGTGCGAATGTGTCTCACAGGGTGAGGAGGTGTGTCTCACAGGGTGAGGAGGTGTGTGAGTGTGTCTCACAGTGTGAGGAGGTGTGTGAGTGTGTCTCACAGTGTGAGGAGGTGTGTGAGTGTGTCTCACAGGATGAGGAGGTGTGTGAGTGTGTCTCACAGTGTGAGGAGGTGTGTGAGTGTGTCTCACAGGGTGAGGAGGTGTGTGAGTGTGTCTCACAGGGTGAGGAGGTGTGTGAGTGTGTCTCACAGTGTGAGGAGGTGTGTGAGTGTGTCTCACAGGGTGAGGAGGTGTGTGAGTGTGTCTCACAGGGTGAGGAGGTGTGTGAGTGTGTCTCACAGTGTGAGGAGGTGTGTGAGTGTGTCTCACAGGGTGAGGAGGTGTGTGAGTGTGTCTCACAGTGTGAGGAGGTGTGTGAGTGTGTCTCACAGTGTGAGGAGGTGTGTGAGTGTGTCTCATAGGATGAGGAGGTGTGTCTCACAGTGTGAGGAGGTGTGTCTCACAGGGTGAGGAGGTGTGTCTCACAGGGTGAGGAGGTGTGTCTCACAGGGTGAGGAGGTGTGTGAGTGTGTCTCATAGGATGAGGAGGTGTGTCTCACAGTGTGAGGAGGTGTGTCTCACAGGGTGAGGAGGTGTGTCTCACAGGGTGAGGAGGTGTGTCTCACAGGGTGAGGAGGTGTGTCTCACAGGGTGAGGAGGTGTGTGAGTGTGTCTCACAGGGTGAGGAGGTGTGTGAGTGTGTCTCACAGGGTGAGGAGGTGTGTGAGTGTGTCTCACAGTGTGAGGAGGTGTGCGAGTGTGTCTCACAGGGTGAGGAAGTGTGCGAGTGTGTCTCACAGGGTGAGGAGGTGTGCGAGTGTGTCTCACAGGGTGAGGAAGTGTGCGAGTGTGTCTCACGGGGGTCAAAGCTCTGCTTGTAGGCGTCAGGGTGGTTCTGGGCCAGGCTGGAGGCGTCAGGGTGGTTCTGGGCCAGGCTGGAAGGGTTACTCCACTCCTGTAGACTGACTTCCAGCTCCCGGACCAGCACCCGCACTGTGGCACTCTTACCACAGCCTGACGGCCCGCTCAGCAGCAGGATAGAGCCCCCCTGTGGACAGGAAAATAATTTCACTCTGATGACTGATGGATCAAGTTTGTTAATTAAGTTATTTTAAATAAATAAATATTCCCACCTTGAATGTCTTCGAATCGACATGGGATTTTATCCAGTTCTCCACCTCTTCAACTTTCTTTTTGTGGACCACCAGTTCAGTCTAAGGATCCATATCAGACAGGATCTTCATTAGTAGAGATTACGAGGCGTTGTGGTCTCAACATATCAATATTAACTGTTTACTCTTTCAAACTAATGGTGTTTTTTAGGGGTTTGTTCTAAGACGGTAAAGAGCTGCCAACACTGTGACCTGTGAGCTGGGTGCATGGGTGTCCACCCAGGGTTCCTCCTGGTTCCTGGGGGCCAAGTCTTTAGAGGAGGGGAGGGCGGTCTGGAGGTAGACAGGGTCTACTTTCCTCTTCCGGGGGCGTTTGCTTCCTGTGGGTTCAGAAGTGTGTGAGGGTCCTCTGTCCCTCTGGATCTGGCCTGACTCTGCTCTGCTGCTGGCTGGGGGGACGGAGAGGCTGCCGCCCCCACACAGACCCCCAAATGACGGCTCCACCCAGCGGCTCAGCTTCAGGGGGAGAGGGGGATGGGGGAGGGGGAGAGGAGGTAGAGAGGAGGATGGAAAAATGTTCAGACACACCAAGGAAGCTGAACTTTGTTTACTTTTATCTTGTAGTTATGAATCGTGATCGATGCTCTTTTGTAAATCTCTCTCTTGGAAGTCGCTTTGGATTAAAGCGTCTGGTAAATAAATACATGTAAACGTAAAAAAGGCAGGAGAACAGCAACGTCTTACTCACTTTGCCTGGGGATCCTTTCCCTCCCAGGGACAGCTTGGACATGACTTCCTGCCCTGCTTCACATCTAGACAAGCTCAGCTGGCAGTGAAACACCTGTGATCAACTGCAGCTCACATTTACACATCAACATGTTCACATATCCTGCAGCAGGTAAGGAGTCACTGAATCAACATGTTCACATATCCTGCAGCAGGTAAGGAGTCACTGAATCAACATGTTCACATATCCTGCAGCAGGTAAGGAGTCACTGAATCAGTATGAATCTAGGTAAGGAGTCACTGAATCAGTATGAATCTAGGTAAGGAGTCACTGAATCAGTATGAATCTAGGTAAGGAGTCACTGAATCAGTATGAATCTAGGTAAGGAGTCACTGAATCAGTATGAATCAGTGACCCAAACAGCTGCCAGCTTTACCAATGACAGGCAGCAGCTCATCATTTACATGTTAACTTCAGGCTTGTTTGATTCAACTCTAAACACATTTAATAGCAACATTTCATGCTATTTCTTTTAGGGTAGCTTGCTTGTAGTCACTGTTGTACAGTAACATTAGTTAACTTGACTTAACTTTGGTCCAGTAAGTTTGGCCAGTAGACTTGATTTAGGATTCATTAACTACAAACATGCATATAACGGCAAAGTTACCTCTTCCAGACCATCCTGTGGGGTTTCCTTTATAGAATCAGAATAACCAATAACTAGTCTACTAACCAGTCTAATAACCAGTCTAATAACTTTATCTAATAATAACGTTGTCACTGATGAACATTAAACATCTTTAAACTCTGAGGTTCTTCTCTAATGAAGGCGCGTAAACATGACGTCAACTTCGTGTTCACTGGCGGCGCGTAAGAACGACGTCACCTTTCTGTGATGATCCTGCGTGTTTAATAAACTACACAGTTAACTAGTTAGGATTTGGTCTTACATGAATATAACCCAAGAAGTTGCATATAGCAAAGAACACGAGTATTTATATTTATCTGAAGATATTCAGAAAACTAGTTAACAGAATATCTAGTTCCTGGGTGCCCAGGTAGTCACGTGGATTTTTTGTCAAAAATGAAGATTGTAGTAAAACCAAACATTCTTCTGACAGGTACGAAACACATTTAGGAAACAACTTTCTAGAAGATTCATTTATGTTTTCAGTGTTGTGTTGAAATGTGCTTAAAGCCGTTTGAATGTAATACACACAACTTTCCCAATGCCATGTGCGGATGAAGAGGAGGATGAGGAGGAGAATGATGAGGTTTGCTCTTCATCACAGGTACCCCAGGAGTGGGGAAGACCACCCTTGGTAAAGAACTCGCCCAGCGAACCGGACTGACCTACGTCAACGTGGGCGATCTGGCTAAAGAAGGTATCTTTGCAAGCACAGAGTAGCCTTCAGTGTAGCCATGTGTCTGGCGAGTTCACTGATGCTTAACAATCTGTCCAGGTCTTCTAAAGTCCCCCATCTCACATCCACACACTCAGTGTGCATACAGCACTGATGATGTCTGTGTTTCCAGGTCAGCTGTTTGATGGTTTTGATGAGGACTATCAGTGTCCAGTTCTGGATGAGGACAGGGTGAGTTGTTGTGCTACAATACTGCACTTTGTTTGTTGTGTGTCTTATCAGTGATGTCATATTGTTGAGATGATGCCATTATTGACTGATACCAACCACTAAATACTGTTCGACCTGTGAGCATATGTGATTGTAGAAGGTTCAGTCTGTCTGATAGATGAGCTCCTGTTGCAGGTGGTGGATGAACTGGAGGACAAGATGACAGACGGAGGAGTGATCGTGGATTATCACGGCTGTGACTTCTTCCCAGAGCGCTGGTTTCAGATTGTATTTGTGCTTCGCACTGACAACACTCACCTTTACAGCCGTCTAGAGAGCAGGTTAGCTCACCTTCAGTTAGTGTGCTGCAGGGGTCAGTGGGACTGATGTGATCATGTGACTGATGTGATCATGTGCTCCAGGGGCTACACAGGGAAGAAGTTGCAGGACAACGTGCAGTGTGAGATCTTCCAGAGCATCTATGAGGAGGCCATGGAGGCCTACGACCATGAGATCGTCCACCAGCTGCCAAGCAACGAGCCTGAGGACATGGAGCGAAACCTGGAGAAGATCACACAGTGGGTGGAGCAGTGGATGAAGGACCACAACTAGACCTGCAGATGTACACCTGCTGACAACATCTAGACCTGCAGATGTACACCTGCTGACAACAACTAGACCTGCAGATGTACACCTGCTGACAACATCTAGACCTGCAGATGTACACCTGCTGACAACATCTAGACCTGCAGATAACATTTATATCTGCAAATGTACACCTGAATATAACATCTACACCAAGAGATAACATCTACATCTGCAGATAACATCTATACCTACATTACACAGGACAAACGCTGACATCATGAAGGGGAACATACATACATGGGTTAAAGTGTTACCTTATGTGGTGTAAAAACTGGATTACAGGCATTTATGTTAACACAGACTAGTTATGACTAACAAGCATTTACTAATTACAGTAGTAAAGATGCACATGATGTCCTGAATGCTTCTGTTGTTGTCATCTTTTTCTGTATTTGCCTTAGTTGTGAAACAGAGAGTGAAAAGGTGGTTGCATTAAGGTTTTAAGTGTGAACTGTTTCTAGTAAGTTAGATAACTAAGTCTGTATACAGACACAGCATTTGGTTCAAATGTTTTGCAGTCACACAAACAACAGCTTCAAGAATGTTATTTCTTCGAATGTAGATCACATCAAACACATAATTATTCTTCAGCTTTAAACATATAAAACATCAGAACTAATTTGTCTCTTCAGAGGGTCTCATCACAATCACCCTGTATTTAAGTTGTTTTGTATAGTAGAACTGTATACAGTGATTAGTGTAAGAACTTCACAATGAAGAACAAAATAAAATGGAAATCTGTTACTTTGTAATTTATTGTTAATGTTTAAATGGGCCTAATCCTGTAAGTGGTGCAAGTGTATTTTTAAAGACAGTAGCACAGTTATGTGTTGATGAGGATACATGCAGACATCTTGTTCAAAGCACAATGTTATGAAACATGCATTGCTTCTAGATTATCACATAATCTTTGAATTTATCTTGGTCAAAAATGACTTTTAATAAGAAACATTCACCTGTTCTGTCTCACCTGTAAGAGGTGCTCTATCCTGTGTAAGAATGTGTTCATACAATTCAAGTTAATATAGCACATAAAACTATATAAAACTAGTTGATTAAAGTGCTTTACATAAAATACCCAAATAGCATTAATGAAAAACTACACAAAAAACATAAAACAATATTTACTGGAGGATGAGGTGAAATAAAATACAAATCTAACGTGTATCTCTTTCCCCCTAACTTGTAACGGTCTGTCCTACCATCTTGTGCTTCTTGCATGTGGTCTGATGGTGACAGAGAGATCCAGGTTCAGGTGTGGTCTGATGGTGACAGAGAGATCCAGGTTCAGGTGTGGTCTGATGGGGACAGAGAGATCCAGGTTCAGGTGCGGTCTGATGGTAACAGAGAGATCCAGGTTCAGGTGTGGTCTGATGGGGACAGAGAGATCCAGGTTCAGGTGTGGTCTGATGGTGACAGAGAGATCCAGGTTCAGGTGTGGTCTGATGGGGACAGAGAGATCCAGGTTCAGGTGTGGTCTGATGGTGACAGAGAGATCCAGGTTCAGGTGTGGTCTGATGGTGACAGAGAGATCCAGGTTCAGGTGTGGTCTGATGGGGACAGAGAGATCCAGGTTCAGGTGTGGTCTGATGGGGACAGAGAGATCCAGGTTCAGGTGTGGTCTGATGGGGACAGAGAGATCCAGGTTCAGGTGTGGTCTGATGGGGACAGAGAGATCCAGGTTCAGGTGTGGTCTGATGGTGACAGAGAGATCCAGGTTCAGGTGTGGTCTGATGGTAACAGAGAGATCCAGGTTCAGGTGTGGTCTGATGGGGACAGAGAGATCCAGGTTCAGGTGTGGTCTGATGGTGACAGAGAGATCCAGGTTCAGGTGTGGTCTGATGGGGACAGAGAGATCCAGGTTCAGGTGTGGTCTGATGGGGACAGAGAGATCCAGGTTCAGATCCTTTCTAAATTAGAGATCCAGGTTCCATCAGGAGGTTTTTAACCAAATCTATTGGAGGAGGGGGGCTCGGTCACGTGACAGGTGTACCTGCGGCTCCTTTTGCGGAAGAGAAAACAGGTGGATAATTCAACAGGTAACAACATTTAATAATAACATGAGAAAGCTGTCATCTGTAAATGCTCTGAATAAGAATAATTTACTAATCGATGTCGGAATAGACTGTTCTAGATGGATCGTGCCAGATCAGTGATTCTCGTTGTTTCCATATAGGGAACATTTCGTAGAAGGAAGTCTGGTGCTCCTAATCTATACTGAGAATTACAAGAATGACAGAATTATAGAAAAAGCTTTAAAAGATGAGTTGTTAGTCATTGTTGAAATTAACTGAGTTTATTGTGAGATCCGTCTGTCCTTGGTGAGTGAAGGAGCTTCACATTAGGAATGCACTGCCAGGTTTCCATCAAATAAATGTATTTGACAAGTAACTTGTGTCAACATTACCGGACTCTAATAGATCGGAACAGTTTCGGGATCTTTCTTATATGAAATGATCTTCGGCTCTGAAAATAAATGTCTGTCCATCATTAGAGAGTTGAGGGAAGATCCTGCTTTACTGAACATCATTGGGAAGGTGATCATGGTGACTGTTGATACTGTGGTTCACTTTCTTTAGTTACTCCTGTTTGGTTTCTGTCTTCTTCAGTTTGTCAATAAAGAATAATGTATTGTAACATGGACACCATATTGGGTAAATAAGGACAGCCAACAGTGTGTCTAGTTATCTGTATCATTGATGAAGTCACTTTATAATCCATGGTGTTCCTCCTCCAGCTGTCATGTCTACCTCAGGACACTTCGATGTGCTGGACCCCCACTATGATGAGGTCCCTGCTGGGTCTCTGTGGAGGGAGCCCCCGAGGCTCCTAGAGGAGCTTCGAGGCACAGATCTGGCCCTGAGTGCCAGCCCCCTGCCACCTCCCCCCCTGCCAGAAACCCCCCCTGTCGGCCCTGGCTCCAGCGAGGAGTGTCTGGACCAGGACACGGACGCCATGGACATCAAACCTGTGCGCCGCTTTATCCCAGACTCCATCAAGAACTTCTTTCGTGAAGGCAGTGATCGTAGCAACAAGCCTTGGCCTACTCCCCCCTCCCCGCCCCTCACAGAGAAGGACAATCATACCACAGATGGCATCCCCTGCTCCCCTCCACACTCCCCTGCCCCCTCTCTCCATGACTCCTACCTGGATCCTTACGGGGGCTCTGGGGGCAGCTATAACTCCCAGAAGGAGCGTGACGCCATGCTGCTGGGGGCCGAGGCTGTGGAGTCTGAGAGAACCTTCCGCTCTGCCATGACGTACAGCGAGCGTGTGGAGGAGTACAACCAGCGCTACGCCTACATGAAGTCATGGGCAGGGCTGCTGAGGATTCTGGGATGTGTGCAGCTGCTGCTGGGTGCTGCTGTGTTTGCCTGCGTCTGCGCCTACGTGCACAAGGACAACGAGTGGTTCAACATGTACGGCTACTCTCAGCCGGGAGCGTTCGGAGGGATGGGGGGTGCTGCGTTCGGAGGCTCTGTCAACTACACAGGGCCCAAAACACCGCTGGTGCTGGTGGTGGCAGGGCTGGTGTGGGTGGTGACAGTGATTGTCCTGGTGTTGGGGATGACCATGTACTACCGCACCATCCTGCTGGACTCCAGCTGGTGGCCTCTGACTGAGTTCTCCATCAACCTGGTGTTGGGGCTCCTCTACATGGCCGCAGCTCTGGTCTATGTGACAGACCTCATCCGAGGAGGGCTCTGCTATTACCCGGTGTTCAATAACCCCGTTAACGGGGCTTTCTGCCGTACTGAGGCGGGTCAGACTGCTGCCCTCATCTTCCTGTTCTTCAACATGCTGCTGTACCTGGTGAGCAGTGGAGTGTGTCTGAAGCTGTGGAGGCATGAAGCTGCAAGGCAGAGGAGAGAGGCGCTGGAACAGGAGGTGAGGGTACATACATACACACACACACACACATACACACACACACACACACACACATACATACATACACATACATACACATACATACACACACATACACACACACACACACACACACAGCTGTTCAAGCAGGTGGGTTAGTCCTCTAAGCACTTTGTTTTCCCACAGATGAAAACCATTGGATCTGCTCTGCCCCTGTCTATGGTAAGTAACATGGTACAGAGCTGTGGAAGGAAGTTGGGATTATTTAGAATAAATCGACTTGGCCCTTGAATTCTGGCCTGAATCTTGAGTTCATGAGGATCTTCCTCCCAGCTGGACGGGGGATCCAGGACGTCAGAGCAGACCCCCCTGCCCACACTGCCCTCTGGAGGCCTGGAGGCTGAGCTGCCTGCCCCACGCATGCTGGAGCCAGAGATCCTGAGAGGGCACATTCCTGCAGGACACATCCCCAAACCACTGGTCATCGCAGACTATGTGGCGTGAGTATCTTCTACTGATGTGATGAGTATCTTCTAATGATGTGATGAGTATCTTCTACTGATGTGATGAGTATCTTCTACTGATGTGATGAGTATCTTCTACTGATGTGATGAGTATCTTCTACTGATGTGATGAGTATCTTCTACTGATGTGATGAGTATCTTCTACTGATGTGATGAGTATCTTCTACTGATGTGATTAGTATCTTCTACTGATGTGATGAGTATCTTCTACTGATGTGATGAGTATCTTCTACTGATGTGATGAGTATCTTCTACTGATGTGATGAGTATCTTCTACTGATGTGATGAGTATCTTCTACTGAGTATATTTGCTCCCACACCACTAATTTCTTGGTTTCCTGTCTGCACAGGAAGTACCCTACCATCCGTACAGAGGAGGAGAGGGACCAGTACAAGGCTGTGTTTAATGACCAGTATGCTGAGTATAAGGAGCTGCATGCTGAAGTCCAGGCCTTGTCCAGGAAGTTCGATGACATGGATGAAATGATGCGCAACCTTCCCCCACGCCCCTCCAGCCAGCAGGTGACCCCCCCCCCCCCCCACACACACACACACACACAACAAGCTGTTGTCAAAAGGACTACACATATTGATACTCCTTATCCAGCTTCTCCAGGACCCTCCTCTTGTTTGTTAAACAAGCTTCTCTCTCTGTTTCAGGAGAAGGAGCGTATCAACACCATCAAGCAGGAGTACCAGAGGAAGAGGAATGTGAGTGTTTCTATTCAGCTGTCTAATGTGTTGAGTTAACAGCAGCACAGATACTCCTGGTCCTGCATGCTTGAACTGGTAGAACCAGTTTGATGACCAATAGATCGGGTACTTTCATTACATTTACATGTATTCCTTTATCAGACACTTTTATCCAAAGCGACTTCCAAGAGAAAGCTTTACAAAAGAACATCGATCACTGACCATAACATCAAGATAGTCCCAAACATTGCAAGTAGTCAGATTATGAAGGTGCTTTGTGTCATTGGTATGGTGTTAAGTTTCTGGTCCCCTCCCCCCTCGCTCCCTCCCCCCTCCCCCCTCGCTCCCTCCCCCCTCCCCCCTCGCTCCCTCCCCCCTCCCCATTGTCCCACTTCTCACTACAGTCACACAAAAATACTTTGCATTTTATGTCACCTGTTAAGGATGTGAAGTAAATGGAACAGCTAGACTTGAGTTTCATGATGAAAATACTTTAGGGACTGATGTGTGTGTTTCCCAGGATCCTACATTCCTGGAAAAGAAGGAGAGATGTGAATACCTGAAAAACAAGCTGTCTCACATCAAGCAGAAGATCCAGGAGTACAACAAGGTCATGGACTGGAATGATGGGTTCAGCTGAAGCCTGCCTGCTGTCTCTCTCTTTCACACACACACACACACACACACTTTCTTGTCACAAATTGATTGGTTAACATGATAGATCCTTCTTTAAGGTTTTTATCTGCTAGGAAAGGGCTGATCTGAAAGGTTTTTTAGAGTTTTGTGTACGTGCCAAAAAGCCTTATTTATAAGTTATTCTTTCACTGGTTTTATGTGTTAGCTCAATTGAATTTAGAATATAGAACATGAACATATAGACACTAGCTGTGGGGACATCTCTTGTTTTTTAGATCCTGTCTTTGACAATATCTGAAACATGGCTAATCTCTTTTCCACTCAAGAAACTCCATGACAACAAAGTATGGTTTATACAACATGTCACCTCATTTTATATTTTTTAATATGTTTCTTTTTCATGCTTTAATGTCCTAGTAACTTTTTTGACAAGTTTGTGTATAGCTTGTGTGTATTTGTATTAAAGTGTTTTTCTAAAATGATGATTCTTACCCTTTTGTAACACTTGACAAAATGATCAGTTTTCTCATGTAAGTTGAGCACCTGTTATCCCCTGTCTAATATATGAACACAGTATGTAGGTATACAACACATTGTTTTTCCCCACAAACTATCCTAATAAAAATTGACTGTATTAGTATAGTGACCTAATTTATTTAGGATTGTGTCTTGTTATTTGTTCATCTTTCCCATATTCCTGTTGTCTTGTCATCTGTACTGATTCAACCTTTCTTTGGGATCTACTAGTTTCTGTGAGCTAGTTTCAGTGTAGATCAGGTTGTTGGGCAGGTTCCTGTGTTCTTGCAGAGTCAGGTGCTGCATAGTGTCATCTTACACCACTACTGCACAGAGCTCATGTCACAATGGTGAATTATGACTAATACTGCATATGCTACCTCGATATCTGGTATGATGACTAATCACTTAAATATATGACAAAGTATCCTGATTCATGATAAAAGATGAAGTTAGGCCCTCAGGTGCAGGACAAGACAGTTCCACCCTGGAGGTATTTAACCCACACCTCATCAGCTGCATGTCATTATACTGCTTATTCTAACACTCACAAACCAGAGTAAAGTCTGGTGAGATAAGATGAATAAAAACAGTGATGCTGTTTGGCAGAGTACTTAACTCACACCTGATCCGCTGCATGTCATTAAACTGCTTATTCTACCTTCAGTATGTGCTTATCCAATAACATCCTGAGCTGTTGGCTGTTTCAGGGTGTGGTCCTCTTGAACACCTCCTCTTGAACAGCTCCTCCTCCTGCTCCTCCTCCTGCTCCTCCTCCTGCTCCTCCTCCTGCTCCTCCTCCTGCTCCTCCTCCAGGTGAACATCAGCTCTGCTTCAGTCTGACTCTGACTCTTGACTACAGGTGAGTTCACTTGATGCATGTCGACATCTATACCCTTACAATACCTGCATTATCATGGTTTGCAGTTTTATTTGATTTTCCAGATGTTTTTAGAATGTGATCACGTCATTTTAATGTGATGCCTGTTTGTCATCAATGGAAAAACCGTCTGACACTGTTAGAGCAGTGCTCATTATATCATGTTTTTATACGACTAAATAACTTCTGATCATTCGGTTTCCCTCCGTATGTTTGAGGGAAATACTCAAATTTCAGGTGGAATTTGACTTTTCTCATTTCACATAATTCTAAATTGATATAAACTTCGGAGTTTTGTTGTTTACCCAATGTTAAAGGGTCAACTGCAGGGTATTTATTAAATACACCCTTTACCGACCATTTTTCTGGGCGGTGTTATAATGATATGAATGTTTAGAGAGTCTTTCATGCTTTTAAAGCAGCATGTTGGTGTTGCTGTGGACTCATGTCCACCCTCTCACTGGTAGACATACTGTATGCAGACACTGATATAACTGTCAGGTATGACTTCTGATATAAATACTGTGGTATAGTTTTACCATTCACACTTTAGTGAACCAACACTCTGTGAGAGGGAGGAGCTTGTCTGCTTCACGTTTCTTAGGAACAGAGTTCCCTTAATCCCACTAGGGATGTGTGTGTGTGTGTGTGTGTGTGTGTGTGTGTGTGGTTGCTACCAGTACCTGGATTACACATAGCAATAAGAACCATTGCCTTATGATTTTACTTCTTATTCTGTTTTACCAAAAGAGTAGCGACTTTACTGAAGAGACCAACTGAAGCATTAGTATTAGTATGCCTGCTCACAGACATCATCCCCATCATCACCATCATCATCATCATCATCAACACCACCAGGGGCAAAGCAGGCAGTAAGTATTTATTTTGACCTCATCCCTCTACACACCCCACACTCATCCCACTAGACACCCCACACTCATCCCTCTACACATCATACACTCATCCAGTTGTACTCTCATCTGTGTGCTACACAGATTAATCCCAGCTATCCCTGCGCTCTATGTTCATCACAGACCAATCACAACTCTCCCTGCCCTCTATGTTCATCACAGACCAATCACAACTCTCCCTGCCCTCTATGTTCATCACAGACCAATCACAACCCTCTCTGTTTCGCTTCTCTCCCGGTAGCCATACCAGCCATGGCAGCAGGCACAAACCCAGTGAGCTGTTCTCCAACCCTGCCTTCTCCTACTATCCTGATGAGGAACTGGTCCACTTCTACCCCTGGACCTCCCCTCCTGGCGTGATGAAGATCATGTCCATCATCATCATCATCCTGTGCGTGGCCATCTTTGCCTGCGTGGCCTCCACCCTGGCCTGGGATTACGACATGAGCATGATGGGCCTGTCTGGAGGGATCGGGGCGGGCATGGGGGGCATGGGGGGCTCGTATGGTGGATCCTATGGGGGGTCCTACGGGGGAGGTATGGCGGGCATGGGAGGCATGGGAGGCATGGGGGGCATGGGGGGTATGGGGGGCTACGGGGGAGGGACCTATACTGACCCTCTGGCAGGCAAAGGCTTCATGATCGCCATCTCAGCCATCACCTTCCTGGCTGTACTTGTTATCTTCATCCTGGTGGTGTCCAGACAGAACACAGCTCGCTCTCCCACCTTCTACCTGGCTGCTGCCATCATCAGCGGCATCCTGGCTGGCCTGATGATCATCGCTACCATCGTCTACCTGGTGGCCGTCAACCCCACCGCCCAAACCTCCAGCTCCGGCAGTTTCAACCAGATCATGCAGCTGTGCGCCCAGTATCAGAACCAGAACCAGGCCAGTGGGATCTTCCTCAACCAGTACCTGTACCACTACTGTGTGGTCGAACCACAAGAGGTGAGCCTGTTCATCTGAATGCCTGTAGGAAGCTGTCTCACTGTGTCAACCATGATACCTTTTACCCCATCTAACCCTAAATTATCATTTTGATTTCCTATGTTACTCTAACCAATTCCTGTGTCCAGGCCATCGCCATAGTGATGGGGGTGCTGGTGTTCGTAGGCCTGATCATCCTGCTGGTCTTTGCTTTGAAGACGCGTCAGAAGATCCGGCACTGGGGACCAGAGCGCATCCTGTGGGAGGAGCCTAAGGTCCTCAGTGGAGGCGTGCCCCACACTATTGGAGAGTGGGTACGAAACCTGACTTCACCTGGGGGGGTGGGGGGCGTGTGTCTGTGTGCAGGCTAGTGTCTGTCTGTGTGTCTGTCTGTGTGCAGGCTAGTGTCTGTCTGTGTGTCTGTCTGTGTGCCTGTCTGTGTGTCTGTCTGTCTGTGTGCAGGCTAGTGTCTGTCTGTCTGTCTGTGTGTCTGTCTGTGTGCCTGTCTGTGTGTCTGTCTGTGTGCAGGCTAGTGTCTGTCTGTCTGTGTGTCTGTCTGTCTGTGTGTCTGTCTGTGTGCAGGCTAGTGTCTGGGTTGTGTATTGAAATTTGACAAAAGTTAGGGTTGATCCTGGCTCACAGGCGGTGTGTGTGTGTGTGTGTGTGTGTGTGTGTGTGTGTGTGTGTGTGTGTGTGTGGGTGTGTGGGTGTGTGGGTGTGTGTGTGTGTGTACGAAGCAGGCAGAGAGGAGTTTCATGTCCAGTTTCTGGGCGTGGCCTCCTCAGGTTTTTTTGTCTCACCACCAGTCAGTCTTTCTAAGAAGAGCTGGAAAACAAATAATCCAACATGGTTCAACCTCTGAATCAGAACATGAGGCTGTTAGTTAAGTCTCCATTAGGCTGATACTTCCTGTAAACTAGTGGTTTATGTTAGATTACGTTTATACTTGAATGTAAATGTATAGTTTTTGCTCAAGGAAGGTGAACTTTCCTGAATTGTTTAATTATAATTTAAAGACTTAAAGACTTTAAAGACTTGTTTAAAGACTTAAAGTGTTTAATTGGGTGTCACCTCCAGCCACTGGCAGTGATAGTATCTGAGGTATTCTGCACTGGTGGAAGAACCAGTTAACCCTGCTTGCTGGTAAAGTTACCAGGCTGTTTACTACAAACACTGTTCCCCCATCAGATGGGTGGGAGGACTTCAGGAACAAGTTACATTTAAGAACATTCAGCACATCAGAGAAAGACAACTGAAGATGTTGCTTTGATCTTGTTTAGGCTTTTGATGGTCAGCCTGTTCAAAATATTTTATATTGGACACCAGATCAATCAAATGTAATGTGAACTAATACTTTAACACAGTAAACTTTGCATTTCCTCACACCTTACTTAGGGGAATGAATGGTGATGTTCTCAACCTTATCTCTATCACCTTCCTCATGACCTCATCTCCTATCTTACTCCCCAGGTAACCAATGTCTCTGGCTCCCCAGATGTGCTGGTCAGTGATGCTAATGATCTAAGAGGCTCCAGGGACTATCTGGACCAGCTGCCTAGGGACTCCAGCAAGCCCCTGTACCTCCCAGGGTAAGTCTGCTGGACAGTGAACCACAAACAGACATCTAGATGACTGGAAATACAGATTAGGCAGTAGAGAACATATTTACTAACTCTGTTTTACACTGTCTCACTATCTATTGTCTCACTGTCTTACACTGTCTCACTTGAGTCCCTTTCCTTTCACTGGTTCAGGACCCGCCTGTTTCTGAAGCAAAGAATGACAAAACAAAGAGCTATTTGTTTGAAGCCTGAATCTTGTGCTTCTTGTTTAACAACATCTCCACTAAGTTTGTGCACTACAACGCCCCTTGCTGAAATAGTGATGAGGACAATAGGAAATAAAATCGATTATAAATCACATGTGCCAAGGGAAAGTTCTGTGTCTTAAAGAAACTTTAAGTTTAGTTAGTTTTGTGTGACATCATTTGTTCTGTGTTGCTCTGTGTAGAGACTCTGACATCACCAGCTCTGTGTAGAGACTCTGACATCACCAGCTCTGTGTAGAGACTCTGACATCACCAGCTCTGTGTAGAGACTCTGACATCACCAGCTCTGTGTAGAGACTCTGACATCACCAGCTCTGTGTTGTTCTGTGTAGAGACTCTGACATCACCAGCTCTGTGTAGAGACTCTGACATCACCAGCTCTGTGTAGAGACTCTGACATCACCAGCTCTGTGTTGGTCTGTGTAGAGACTCTGACATCACCAGCTCTGTGTAGAGACTCTGACATCACCAGCTCTGTGTTGGTCTGTGTAGAGACTCTGACATCACCAGCTCTGTGTAGAGACTCTGACATCACCAGCTCTGTGTAGAGACTCTGACATCACCAGCTCTGTGTAGAGACTCTGACATCACCAGCTCTGTGTTGGTCTGTGTAGAGACTCTGACATCACCAGCTCTGTGGGCGTCCAGCTGAGAGACCAGGATGGAGCTGATTCTGCTGATGAGCTGGACCAAGTGGACTTCAGCTGGTGAGTACTGACCCTGAGGACTACTGAGCTGGACATGAACACCATGGAGACTGTTTAGGTTAATGTGAACATGTCTTAAGTCTCCTGCCCTCTCATAGGTTAATGTGAACATGTCTTAAGTCTCCTGCCCTCTCATAGGTTAATGTGAACATGTCTTAAGTCTCCTGCCCTCTCATAGGTTAATGTGAACATGTCTTAAGTCTCCTGCCCTCTCATAGGTTAATGTGAACATGTCTTAAGTCTCCTCCCCTCTCATCAGGGAGTTCCCCTCCATCCTCAGTGAACAGCAGCGTCTGGACTACAAGAGGGACTTTGAGCAGCAGCATCAGGAGTTCAGGGATCTGCAGGCTGATCTGGACCACATCAACCAGAGTCTGGCAGGTCTGGAGAGGGACTTGGGGCACCATGCACCAGGCAGCCCTCAGTACCTGGTGAGGACCTGGAGAGAGGGTGTGGGGGGGTGTGAGTGTGAGAGTGCATGCTAGCAAGATCCGGTGGACAGTAACTGCACAATCATTAGATCAGTTCTCAGATGATGTGACTCTTGATGTTCCCTCATCATGTGTTTCCAAACAGGATGATATGGAAGAATACACACGACTAAAGAATGTGAAAAAGGTACATTAGTTCAGTGTTAAAGTTCTGTCCCATCTGACTGTGATCCTTGTTCACTAAACTGTGTGGATCCTTATTTACTAAACTGTGTTGATCCTTATTTACTAAACTGTGTGGATCCTTGTTCACTAAACTGTGTTGATCCTTATTTACTAAACTGTGTGGATCCTTATTTACTAAACTGTGTGGATCCTTGTTCACTAAACTGTGTTGATCCTTATTTACTAAACTGTGTGGATCCTTATTTACTAAACTGTGTTGATCCTTATTTACTAAACTGTGTTGATCCTTATTTACTAAACTGTGTTGTTTTTCAGTCACCAGAGTATCAGCTGAAGAAGAAGAGATGCAAGCACCTTAGATCCAAACTGTCCCACATCAAGAGGAAGATCAGCGAATACGACCGCAGATCATGAACCCTGACCCCTGACCCCTTGGACTCTATAGGCCCTGTTTTTGAATATCCAATCAGAGCAGAGAAGTCACAGTGTCATCCTAATGGAACATTATCTGCAGATGATGAGGAGCCCTCAGCCTCCTTTAATCCCCCTAAAATAATGAGGGGCCCTCAGCCTCCTTTAATCCCCCTAAAATAATGAGGGGCCCTCAGACTCCTTTAATCCCCTCAGATGATGAGGAGCCCTCAACCTCCTTTAATCCCCTCAGATGATGAGGAGCCCTCAACCTCCTTTAATCCCCTCAGATGATGAGGAGCCCTCAGCCTCAGATGTGATTTCTTCAGTGAAGGACCTCACGGATCCATGGTGATGAAGGACCTCATGGATCAATGGTGATGAGGGTTGAAAAAAAAACTCATCTGTGTTTTGAGGCCGACCTGAAACAGCTGAGATGAGCGAGAAGGTCTTTTATCAAGTTTTATTCTGTGGACGAGGACACAAATGGCAGAATTATGTGAATGTTTGGTTTTTCATATTTAGCTTTCTTTACAAATCTAAAAGGTTGGAGATTTTTAAAGCCATGTTTCAGAACATTGAACATCCAGAAATATATTTATGGATCAACAAGTCCAGTATATTCAAGACATAACACTGCTTATTTCTTAGGCCACTGGTTTTTAATGATTACGGAATTATTGAAGTTTATATTATTGGTGATCAGCCGAAAGTTATACTGTATTTTTTGTAAAGATTTTAAATGGCTAACTTTTAAATGAATGTTTTTTTTTTTTTTTATTAAACTTTTCAGACTTGGCTGGCTACCAATATTTTCATACATTTACATATTCCATATAATTACTTGTATATGTTTAAAAACTATTATAAAACTCAACTGAATGTTTCCTATCAAAAATAACTAATACATATTTAAACATTCGTGTTTGAAATCTCCAAAACGATTTTTATATTCCATTTGAAACGTGTACCTGTGCAACTCAAATAAACTTACTTGTGATTCACTAGTTTGTTTAATTCTGACTGGTAATTTAGAACCCATGTAAAGTCACGTAACTCATGAGGTCATTATGGGTTATCTCACCCACCAGCATTGGATCAAGTTCAAATGGACAATGTTTGACTCCAGGATTGACATGAGGGACAGTTTGCAACAAAAATAATATGAGTTCATCACTGAGCGTTTGTAATAATAATATTGGGGGTTAAACATTTCCTGTTTACTGACACACTTGTTGGACCAGTTTGGTGTTCAGACTAACGACCAATTCAGAAATATTTACAATACTGGACACTCAAAGGTACTTTTGATTTCAAACTTTTTAATTCTTACCAAACATTAGTAACAATCTGACAAATAATTTCTCCACAAGTGAAGTTTTAAAGGAATCGTAAAAACATAAAAGGCACTTGGATGACCTTGACCCTGACCAGTGTTCAGCAGGAAGTCAGTGTTCAGCAGGAAGTCAGTGTTCAGCAGGAAGAGTCTTAGTGTTCAGCAGGAAGTAAGTGTTCAGCAGGGAGAGTCTTAGTGTTCAGCAGGGAGAGTCTTAGTGTTCAGCAGGGAGAGTCTTAGTGTTCAGCAGGGAGAGTCTTAGTGTTCAGCAGGGAGAGTCTTAGTGTTCAGCAGGGAGAGTCTTAGTGTTCAGCAGGAAGAGTCTTAGTGTTCAGCAGGGAGAGTCTTAGTGTTCAGCAGGGAGAGTCTTAGTGTTCAGCAGGGAGAGTCTTAGTGTTCAGCAGGAAGAGTCTTAGTGTTCAGCAGGAAGAGTCTTAGTGTTCAGCAGGGAGAGTCTTAGTGTTCAGCAGGGAGAGTCTTAGTGTTCAGCAGGAAGAGTCTTAGTGTTCAGCAGGAAGTAAGTGTTCAGCAGGGAGAGTCTTAGTGTTCAGCAGGGAGAGTCTTAGTGTTCAGCAGGGAGAGTCTTAGTGTTCAGTCAGTGTCAGTCAAATAATAGTCTTATAAATATCTCAATGTCAACATGAGCAACAATGTTGATCCATGTTAAATTAACAAGTGGAACATTATTGAAGGCCTGCTTGGTGTGATACTGTCTGGGTATAAAGGTGCCAGAAGTTCATCTCAATGAAACCATCTTTTAAAACTACAAAAGGATCAGCACAGAACCGATAAAAAACAAACATTTGCACACAACACACAAGGCCACACAATGACTGAAGGACCCATGAGTTTTTCGGAAAGTCTGTCCCCTTCAAGAGAAGCTCTGCAGCTCTTAGTAGGGCTCCTCAGTAGGGCTCCTTAGTAGGGCTCCTCAGTAGGGCTCCTTAGTAGGGCTCCTTAGTAGGGCTCCTCAGTAGGGCTCCTTAGTAGGGCTCCTCAGTAGGGCTCCTTAGTAGGGCTCCTCAGTAGGGGTCCTTAGTAGGGCTCCTCAGTAGGGGTCCTTAGTAGGGCTCCTCAGTAGGGGTCCTTAGTAGGGCTCCTTAGTAGGGGTCCTCAGTAGGGCTCCTTAGTAGGGCTCCTCAGTAGGGGTCCTCAGTAGGGCTCCTCAGAGCACCGTCTCTCTGAACACACCTATCAGACTGTGGGGGCGCTCATGGTCCAGGCGTGACCCCCCACCCCTGGAGCCAGCCCGGCGGGTTAGGGGTCGGAGCTCAGCCCAGGTGAAGGTGCTGAGGTCTCCACAGCTGTGCAGGTGCAGCAGTCCTGGCCTCTTCCTCAGGGGGAGGGTCTGGGAGGAGGAGCCTGCCTGTGGGGGGGCAGGGCTTAGTGTTGGGAGGAGCGGCAGCTGATTGGCTGGAGAGACTGTCTCTGATCCTGTGATCACCTGCAGAAGGGTACCAACAAACAGAATCAATAACCGGAACATTCCAAGACCTGGAAGTAGATCTAATTTGTCTGGACTTGGTACTTGTGATCTTATTGCCAATCAGTGCAGATGATTGTCAGGTATGTCTCAATGTAGTACTACTAAATAAGAATAAATATTCATTTAGCAGATGCTTTTCTCCAAAGCGACTAACAGCAACTACAGGGACAATCCCCCTGAGGCAAGTAGGGTGAAGTGCCTTGTCCAAGGACACAACATCACATAGCCACAGTCAGGAATCAAACTCACAACCTTCCGATCATGAGGCCAACGCCTTAACCCGCTAAGCCACCTGACTCCCTTACTACTGCCATGAATGAGGTAGACTGACATCTTAAACATGGACCCCAAGACACTACGCAGGATAAAGTCTTCCAAGAGAAAACATTTCTCATGGAAAAGCAAAGTAAAGGAAACCAGGGAGGCCAAAGCGTATCCTGGGGTGTAGGTTTGATCACACCCCTTTGGGCTACAGGGTGATGATCATTATCAGTCAAAGGTGCAGTGTGGTGGTGCATGAGTGGGGCTAAACCCCATAGAAGACTGGGCTACGATGAAGGTCCTGAGCCCTGGACCACCACATCCTGCGTGCTGTCCCGAGTGGGACCCAGGAGGGCCGCATACTTACTGCCCACCCAAACAAGCTGCTTGTTAACACCGCTAGGTTACCACAGCCTTCCCGGAGAAGGCCTGAAGATCCACCTGCCCAGACAGACTGCTTGTGATCACAGCCTGCCCAGAGTGGCTCTACACCTTCCACCAACCTTAACAAGCTGTTCATTAGCACTGCAAGGTTACCACATTTAAGAGGGCTGGCAGAAGGGAGGGTAGATTCTACTAGCAAACCTGGGAACTCCTTACAAGCTACAATAAATCCATGCAGACTGCAGCCTCTGCTCACAATCACCCTCATATACTAGACACACCTGCCAATGATTTGCACTGATTGGCAAAAAGATCACATGACCAATACCAGTACCCTGATTGCATAATTGCATAAAGGGGCATGGCCCTGTTCTATGTAGCTAGCACAGCCTCCTCCATGTGTACCTGTTCTATGCAGCTAGCACAGCCTCCTCAATGTGTACCTGTTCTATGTAGCTAGCACAGCCTCCTCAATGTGTACTTGTTCTATGTAGCTAGCACAGCCTCCTCAATGTGTGTACTTGTTCTATGTAGCTAGCACAGCCTCCTTCATGTGTGTACCTGTTCTATGTAGCTAGCACAGCCTCCTCCATGTGTGTACCTGTTCTATGTAGCTAGCACAGCCTCCTCAATGTGTGTACTTGTTCTATGTAGCTAGCACAGCCTCCTCAATGTGTACCTGTTCTATGTAGCTAGCACAGCCTCCTCAATGTGTGTACCTGTTCTATGTAGCTAGCACAGCCTCCTCAATGTAGCTAGCACAGCCTCCTCCATGTGTGTACCTGTTCTATGTAGCTAGCACAGCCTCCTCAATGTGTGTACTTGTTCTATGTAGCTAGCACAGCCTCCTCAATGTGTGTACTTGTTCTATGTAGCTAGCACAGCCTCCTCAATGTGTGTACTTGTTCTATGTAGCTAGCACAGCCTCCTCAATGTGTGTACTTGTTCTATGTAGCTAGCACAGCCTCCTCAATGTGTGTACTTGTTCTATGTAGCTAGCACAGCCTCCTCAATGTGTGTACTTGTTCTATGTAGCTAGCACAGCCTCCTCAATGTGTACTTGTTCTATGTAGCTAGCACAGCCTCCTCAATGTGTGTACCTGTTCTATGTAGCTAGCACAGCCTCCTCAATGTAGCTAGCACAGCCTCCTCAATGTGTGTACTTGTTCTATGTAGCTAGCACAGCCTCCTCAATGTGTGTACTTGTTCTATGTAGCTAGCACAGCCTCCTCAATGTGTGTACTTGTTCTATGTAGCTAGCACAGCCTCTTCAATGTGTGTACTTGTTCTATGTAGCTAGCACAGCCTCCTCAATGTGTACTTGTTCTATGTAGCTAGCACAGCCTCCTCAATGTGTGTACCTGTTCTATGTAGCTGGCACAGCCTCCTCAATGTGTACTTGTTCTATGTAGCTAGCACAGCCTCCTCAATGTGTGTACCTGTTCTATGTAGCTAGCACAGCGCACAGCCTCCTCCATGTGCTCCTGATCAGAGCGCAGCACGCTGCGGATGCTGTCCACCAGCTCCTGCACCTCCGGGGTCAGGCCACATGCTGACGGCTGCTCCAGGAAGCGGCTCACCAGCTGCTGGGTTTGCCGGTAGCTCTGCTGATCCACCATGGAGGAGGGTCGGGGTCGCCGCGGGGCCCTCAAGCCCCTGCGGAGGGTCACCGTCTGGGGCTGGGATGCTAGGGCTGACTGGGAGGTCTGGGTAGACGAGTCTATGGTACGTTTTGCAGCTTCGCAGCTTAGGACTGAGGGGAAGCGTGTGAGAGGGTGTGTGTGTTGAGTGAGAGTGTGTATTGAGAGAGTGTGTGTTGAGTGTGAGTGTGTGTTGAGTGAGAGTGTGTATTGAGTGAGAGTGTGTGTTGAGTGAGAGTGTGTGTTGAGTGAGAGTGTGTGTTGAGTTTACAGGGTGAGGTCAACATGCCATCAGTATATGTCAGCAGGGTAAGTGGATGTGTGGAGCTGTGTTACATGCTGCCATAAAGGTATTTCTATTATCACCAGACCTCCTGTCTGCTTCCACATGCTTTACCTTTGGCTGCCAGGTCCACCAGAACCGGGTCACTATTGGACCTGTGGAGACGCTGGCTCTGGGTGGGGGGCACCAGCCCTGGCTGAGGGGGTCTGGGGTGGCGCAGGGGGGGCAAGGGGGGTCCCAGGGGGGGCAAGGAGGGTAGAGGCCTTGGCTGGGTGGGTGAGTGGGTCACTGGCAGGGAGGCAGAGGGGCAGCCTGCTGAAACACAGAACAGACATAAGAAACCGCTCATGTCTTTATTTCTTTATTTCTAACGTTCCAAACATCATAAAATAACAGAAGTGTGTTCCTAAGAGCTGGCAGACATCAGAACATGTCTGGACCACAGTGATCCTGTGTCCACATTGAGCCCATGTCTAGAGAGTGAGAGGGGGCGGGAATGTTACATCTGAGACTAAAATAAATACATGGATGACACAACTAGCAACTGGAGAAGCATGATGCAGAGAAGGGTTATGTCCTTTCCACACCAGAGACCTACACGTCCACACAGAAAACTACAGCTGAACAAAGACAACTACAGCTGTACAGAGAGAACTACAGCTGAACAAAGAGAACTACAGCTGTACAGAGAGAACTACAGCTGTACAGAGAGAACTACAGCTGTACAGAGAGAACTACAGCTGTACAGAGAGATCTACAGCTGTACAGAGAACTACAGCTGAACAAAGAGAACTACAGCTGTACAGAGAGAACTACAGCTGAACAAAGAGAACTACAGCTGTACAGAGAGAACTACAGCTGTACAGAGAGAACTACAGCTGTACAGAGAGATCTACAGCTGTACAGAGAACTACAGCTGAACAAAGAGAACTACAGCTGTACAGAGAGAACTACAGCTGAACAAAGAGAACTACAGCTGTACAGAGAGATCTACAGCTGTACAGAGAACTACAGCTGTACAGAGAGAACTACAGCTGTACAGAGAGAACTACAGCTGTACAGAGAACTACAGCTGAACAAAGAGAACTACAGCTGTACAGAGAGAACTACAGCTGTACAGAGAGAACTACAGCTGTACAGAGAACTACAGATGTACAGAGAGAACTACAGCTGTACAGAGAACTACAGCCGTACAGAGAACTACAGCTGAACAGAGAACTACAGCTGAACAAAGAGAACTACAGCTGAACAAAGAGAACTACAGCTGAACAAAGATAACTACAGCCGTACAGAGATAACTACAGCTGTACAGAGATAACTACAGCTGTACAGAGAACTAGAAGTCCATCTGACCTGTTCTCCAGACAGGCTCTTACCTGTCCCAGGCTGCTCTCTCTGCTCCTCCAGCTCTGCCTCCTGAACACATGATACACATCATCAAACACACTGTGTATGCCTCATTTCATATTTCTATACTTGGTGACCCTTTTATAAAAGTAACAGCTCACCTTCTTATATCATGTATGTTCTATATATATATAGTGTTTAGTTTATCTATGTATGATTACAGTGTGTACACAGGTGTTGCCGATGGTGATGATTTACCTGTACAGGTAGGGTAGAGGAACCAGCAATGGCCTCGTAAGGAGGGGGTGGGTCCAGAGTACAGAACACCTCCCCCCCTTTGATCCTGGAGACTTGAGGGTGGGGCATCACGCTGTCTCCAAACATCCTGAAACACACACAACTAACAAGTGTCCACAACCAAACATGACGTGTGTGTGAGAGTGAGTGTGTGTGAGTGTGTGTGAGTGTATGTGAGTGTGTGTGAGTGTGTGTGTGTGAGTGAGTGTGTGTTGGAGTTTTACCGGCGAGCCAGGCGGGGTGTGTATGAGTAGAAGGTGGAAAAGTAGGAAGGGGGAGGGGCTGGGGGGACAAACTCATCTGGGTCTGGGACCATTGCCGGCTCCTCCCCCTCCTCTGCTATTGAACGAGGCTCATCCTATCAGAAAGAGGCAACAGGCCACATGATCACAGCTTCATATTCATGTACACAGCAGATATGAACTTCTGATGATAATAAGTGATGACTTGACGTGTGTGTCTCACCATGCATGGTGTGCGGGAGGTGAGGATCTGCAGGTAGCGAAGGGCAGCAGCCACCAGACACACGGCTGTTGTGAGGGCGTTCAGGGCACACAGAGCAAACAGAACCTTCTGGAAAACAGCAGGGGAGAATGTTAAACACACACCTCAACACCCCTGTACACCCCTCCACACACCTGTACACCCCTCCACACCCCTATACACCCCTCCACACCCCTATACACCCCTCCACACACCTGTACACCCCTCAACACCCCTCCACACACCTGTACACCCCTCCACACACCTGTACACCCCTCCACACACCTGTACACCCCTCCACACACCTGTACACCCCTCCACACCCCTGTACACACCTCAACACCCCTCCACACCCCTATAAACCCCTCCACACCCCTCCACACCCCTATACACCCCTCCACACACCTGTACACCCCTCCACACCCCTGTACACCCCTCAACACCCCTCCACACACCTGTACACCCCTCAAAACCCCTCCACACACCTGTACACCCCTCAAAACCCCTCCACACACCTGTACACCCCTCAACACCCCTCCACACACCTGTACACCCCTCTACAGCCCTATATTTACATGTATTCATTTAGCAGACGCTTTTATCCAAAGCGACTTACAGTAAGTACAGGGACATTCTCCCTGAGGCAAGTAGGGTGAAGTGCCTTGCACAAGGACACAACATCATATGTCGACTGCCTGCATGTCGACTTAACTTACTTATTTTGTACACTGGACTACTTAACCAGACTACTTAATTACTTATTTTCTTATTTTTTGTATATCTGACCTTATCGTGCCCGCCTATTGCTATTACCATTGTTATTGCTATTGTTATGTTATTGTCATTATGTATATTACCCTGCAACTCTGTGTGCTGTACTTTACCCTGCTGCTGTTGTGAACTGCAATTTCCACCTCCTGGAGGACAAATAAAGGTTCATCTAATCTAATATAGCCACAGCCGGGGCTCGATCTCACAACCTTTCGATCATGAGGCCAACGCCTTAACCGTTGAGCTATCTGACACCCCTGTCCTCAGCCGGCACACCTTGAGCAGGATCTTCATGGTGTTGCAGGACTGTCCAGGATGCAGCAGTACCAGCTTGTCTTCAGGACAGGAGGACGCAGGAGACAAGGGACAGCAGAGACATGCATCCCCTGCCTCGCTCTGGAGGAACACACACACATTACAACACACACACGTGTTACAACACACACAATACAGCACACACACACACATTACAACACACACGTAACAACACACACCTAAACACAGTACTACTACTGTAACACACACCTAGACTAGTGAGGCACTCCAGCTTGTACTGACCAGCTGGCAGGAGGACATGCTGGAGAGCAGCTGGGCTCCCTGACAGCACAGGATGAAGCCAGCCAGGTTCAACAGCACACAGGCCACAGACAGCAACACAAACATGTTCACCTGTGGAGAGGAGGGGAGTTCAGGTGTGGAGAGGAGGGGAGTTCAGGTGTGGAGAGGAGGGGAGTTCAGGTGTGGAGAGGAGGGGAGTTCAGGTGTGGAGAGGAGGGGAGTTCAGGTGTGGAGAGGAGGGGAGTTCAGGTGTGGAGAGGAGGGGAGTTCAGGTGTGGAGAGGAGGGGAGTTCAGGTGTGGAGAGGAGGGGAGTTCAGGTGTGGAGAGGAGGGGAGTTCAGGTGTGGAGAGGAGGTGAGGAGGGGAGTTCAGGTGTGGAGAGGAGGGGAGTTCAGGTGTGGAGAGGAGGTGAGGAGGGGAGTTCAGGTGTGGAGAGGAGGGGAGTTCAGGTGTGGAGAGGAGGTGAGGAGGGGAGTTCAGGTGTGGAGAGGAGATGAGGAGGGGAGTTCAGGTGTGGAGAGGAGATGAGGAGGGGAGTTCAGGTGTGGAGAGGAGATGAGGAGGGGAGTTCAGGTGTGGAGAGGAGGGGAGTTCAGGTGTGGAGAGGAGGTGAGTTCAGGTGTGGAGAGGAGATGAGGAGGGTAGTTCAGGTGTGGAGAGGAGGGGAGTTCAGGCGTGGAGAGGAGATGAGGAGGGGAGTTGAGGTGTGGAGAGGAGATGAGGGGGGTTCAGGTGTGGAGAGGAGATGAGGAGGGTAGTTCAGGTGTGGAGAGGAGGGGAGTTCAGGTGTGGAGGAGGTGAGTTCAGGTGTGGAGAGGAGTGGAGGAGGTGTGGAGGTGTGGAGAGGAGGTGAGTTCAGGTGTGGAGAGGAGGGGAGTTCAGGTGTGGAGAGGAGGTGAGTTCAGGTGTGGAGAGGAGGTGAGTTCAGGTGTGGAGAGGAGGTGAGGAGGTGTGGAGGTGTGGAGAGGAGGTGAGTTCAGGTGTGGAGAGGAGGGGAGTTCAGGTGTGGAGAGGAGGTGAGTTCAGGTGTGGAGAGGAGGTGAGGAGGTGTGGAGGTGTGGAGAGGAGGTGAGTTCAGGTGTGGAGAGGAGGGGAGTTCAGGTGTGGAGAGGAGGTGAGTTCAGGTGTGGAGAGGAGGTGAGTTCAGGTGTGGAGAGGAGGTGAGTTCAGGTGTGGAGAGGAGGTGAGGAGGTGTGGAGGTGTGGAGAGGAGGGGAGTTCAGGTGTGGAGAGGAGGTGAGGAGGTGTGGAGGTGTGGAGAGGAGGTGAGTTCAGGTGTGGAGAGGAGGTGTGTTGAGGTGATGACTTACCAACAGCAGCATGGGGCGCCTCCATGTTGTGAGACCTACAATCCCTGAGAGGATCACCTGCAGACATGATGGTTATAGAGACACACAGCAGCATGTGACAAACAGCATGATGAGTTAACACACACACACACACACACACCATGTTCCCTATCAAGGCTGCTCTGGATGACCAGTCGTCCCAAGTACGCAGATGTGAGACAGAGAGACTCTGAGACAGAAATATCCAGACTATTCTGGGTGGAGGATAATCAGGAACATGCTGCTTCTGGTGTGTTACTGTACAGCTGAACCTTCTGGAACACAACCTTGCTATACAGACCCCACAGTCGCACACACTGAGCACACACACCACCCAGTCACACACACACTGAGCACACACACCACCCAGTCACACACACACTGAGCACACCACCACACAAACTCTGATATGAAAATATAACTTGGTGAGGGGAATAGAGGCTAACTGGGTCTCCCCACTGATGCATCACACCTGAACTCACCTCCTCCTCTTCCTGTCCTGCTGCAAGGGATTGTGGGGGCTGGAGTCTCTCTAGACTAGCCTGGTGTCCTCCTCTCTCTCTCTCTCTCTCTTTCTCTCTCTAGACTAGCCTGGTGTCCTCCTCTCTCTCTCTCTCTCTCTCTCTCTCTCTCTATCTCTCTCCAGACTAGCCTGGTGTCCTCCTCTCTCTCTCTATCTCTCTCTTTCTCTCTCTCTCTAGACTAGCTTGGTGTCCTCCTTCTCCTCTCTATCTCTCTCTTTTTCTCTCTATCTCTAGACTAGCTTGGTGTCCTCCTTCTCCTCTCTATCTCTCTCTTTTTCTCTCTCTCTCTAGACTAGCTTGGTGTCCTCCTTCTCCTCTCTATCTCTCTCTTTTTCTCTCTATCTCTAGACTAGCTTGGTGTCCTCCTTCTCCTCTCTATCTCTCTCTTTTTCTCTCTATCTCTAGACTAGCTTGGTGTCCTCCTTCTCCTCTCTATCTCTCTCTTTTTCTCTCTATCTCTAGACTAGCTTGGTGTCTTCCTCTCTCTATCTCCCTCTCTCTCTCTCTCTCTCTGTCCTCACTGTCATTCACATCAGCAACACACAGCTGGACTGTAGAGCATCTCACAACCATATGAGCAGTACATGTTAATGCCACAGCACTGCAGAAACGCTGCCATCTTCAACTTTAAAGTTATTTCAGTTGAAGATGCTGTTCCAGTTCATCTTAGAGCTTATTAGAGCAGCAGCAGTAGTGACATACCTGTTGATGCATGAACCATAGTTTGGAACACGTGTACATCTACAGGAACCTTGCTGACAGATGCGCCGTGAGTTAAAACAAGTCCAACTTACCGAAGATCCGGCCCAGAAAGGGCATGAGCTGCGGATAGGAGGGGAGCTGCTCAGGGACAAGGCTCCGAAAGAGAGCGCGACCATGGAGCACCCGAGCAGCAGCTGCAGTAAGCCGAGAGAGAGCAGGGGGCGGCCGGGGAGGAGCACCGGGATCACCCGGGACTGAGGTCCAGGCATGCTGGATATACACCCGGGTCGGCTTCTGTAGGAAGGCTCTGCCAACTGAGAGGCCAGTGAAGCTCCGGTAACGGGGCAGCAGGATCCGGGGAGAACTACCGGGAGAGACATTTAGGAAGCTCGTGCAGTAAAACAACAAGCAGCCCACGAGCCTGGATCAAACATGTTTTCTGTTCTAAACTCAAGCGCGTTTCCACCAGTTATCGGGTCCAGCTGCCATAGTCCAACCGGAGTGTCTCAGATGGAAGTTTTAAATAACTTCTGGGTGACTTGGTGACTTGGTGACATGGTGACATGGTGACATGAGGTCTGGGGTTTCACATAGTTTGGCTGCGGGACAAAAGGGGCGTGGGAACTAGGCAGACCGGCGTCATTTTGATGACGTCACACATGTGTAGTAACTAACGGTAACCAGCAGGTAACCACCCAGTCCTAATTAAACAAATTGAAGCATAGTTTGTGTGCCATTTCCAAAAGTTTGAACCAAAAGGCTGTGGTCACATATGAAAGTTGTGTATCCTTAAATATATTTGATGTATGAAGTATGTTAGGCTTTGTCACTGTATGTGCCTCCCCCTGGCATTCTGTTATTCTCTTGTTCTATTGTCATATATGAGATGTTTGTTCGTATTCTGTAATTTGTTATTGCATCAATATAAAAAAAACAAAAAAAAAACAGCAGGTAACCAGGGCTCGAGGAGATGCGCGTGATGTCCTTAACCAATTAAAATAGTAGATTTCACTTTCATTACGTTTTCTGGAAGGGACAATTATTTATTCATATATATATGCAACAGTTTTTTTTACTAAGATAATAGCAGCTTTTTCTACCGAAATTATTCATGGTAGTTTTATGCAAATATGTTTGCAGTTCTCACAATAGGCCACCAGGTGGCGATGACAAAGCGCAGCTCTATAGAACGGGTTATTAAGGGCTAGTCTATCCAAATTTATTATCAAAGTTTAGGTTATTTTCAGTTGTTAAATTTGAGAAGATAGACAACTACTTAATTCATTTAAAATTATATTTTCTGACAATGTTCACCCTACATTACACTGCTCTTTTTCGCTGTGTTGAACATTGCTAAAATTGTGTTTTTCATGTAAATGTAAATACCCCCTGCAGTTCTCACAATACGCCACCAGGTGGCAATGATAAAGCGCAGCTCTATGGAACGGGGTTCCAAAAAGTTCAAAAGTCTATCTAGATTTATGACAAAAGTTTAGGTTCTTATCAGCTGTTTAAGTTGAGGAAATTTCCAGTTAATTTTATCATTTAAAATCATATTTCGCAACAATGTTCACCCTACATTACACTGCTCTTTTTTCGCTGTGTTGAACATTGCTAAAACCGAAGTTCTACGTGTTATTCATGTCAATCTAAATAACACCTGCAGTTCTCACAAAACGCCACCAGACGGCGATGATAAAGCGCAGCTCTATGGAACGGGTTGTTAAGGGCTAATGTTTCGACCATAGACATGTCTACGGTTTCGACAGTCTATCCAGATTTATTTTTAAAGTTTAGGCTCTTGTCAGATATTTTAATCCTTCAAAATAATTAGTTATGAAATGGTCACTTTGCTGCTTATGTTCGCTGTGTTGAACATTGCTAAAACCGAAGTTCTACGTGTTATTCATGTTAATATAAATGCCACCTGCAGTTCTCACAATACGCCACAAGATGGGGATGATATACCTACTTTTTGGACAGACGTTCCAGATTTATTATAAAATCGTTTAGAAGATTGACAGCTACTTTAGTTATGTCAAATAATGTTTTGTGACAATGTTCACTGTACGTTATACTGCTAATGTTTCACTGTGTCGAAAACTTTGCTAAAACCTAAACTTCTGTACAACCGTTCCCGCTTCTGCCATTCAGTTCCGGCTTCCGGTCTACGGTTCCTGCTTCCGGACTTGAGTTTCTGGTTCCGGACTATAGTTCCGGCTTCCGGACATCATTTCCGGCTTCCGGACTTTAGTTCCGGCTTCCGGTCTTGAGTTTCTGGTTCCGGACTATAGTTCCGGCTTCCGGACTCGAGTTCCTGGTTCCAGACTACAGTTCCGGCTTCCGGACTACCATTCTGGCTTCCGGACCTGCAGTTTTCACAATTCGCCACCAGATGGCAATGATAAAGCGCATCTCTATGGAACGGGGTTTTAATGGTTCATGTTCAAAAGTCTATCTAGATTTATGATAAAAGTTTAGGTTCTTATCAGCTGCTTAAATTGAGAATATTTCCAGCTAATTTCATAATTTACAATCATATTTTGTATGAATGTTTACCGTACGTTACTGCTCTTTTTTCGCTGTGTTAAAATTCTACGTGTTATTCATGTAAATATAAATACCACCTGCAGTTCTCACAATACGCCACCAGGTGGCGATGATAAAGCGCAGCTCTATGGAACGGGTCGACATTCTATCCAGATTTATTATGAAAGTTAAAATTTGTCAGCTGCTAAAGTTTAAAATATTGGCAGGTGCTTTAATCACGTAGAATCATGTTTTGTGATCTTGTACCCCGTCTTAAACCATCAACCAGAAAATTTAAGATATGGGTGATTTCAACGTATCTTTACTCAAACGTCATTTTGACATCGTGTGATGTTTTCAAAGTCTTAAAACCTAAACTGTCCTTCATAGATTATAGAACAAATGCTAAAATACATGATTACTGCCAACACACTTTAGTTATAGAATTGTTTCTTTTATTTGGTGTCGTAAGGTGAAAAGACAAACCAAAAAAGACTCTCTCTCTCTGTCTCTCTCTCTCTACCTCTCTCTCTCTCTCTCTGTCTCTCTCTCTCTACCTCTCTCTCTCTCTCTCCCTCTCTCTCTCTCTCTCTACCTCTCTCTCTCTCTCTGTCTCTCTCTCTCTGTCTCTCTCTCTCTACCTCCCTCTCTCTCTCTGTCTCTCTCCCTCTCTCTCTCTCTCTCTACCTCTCTCTCTATCTACCCCTCTCTCTCTCTCTCTCTCCCCCCTCTCTCTCCCTCCCTCTCTCTCTCTCTCTCTCTCCCCCTCTCTCTTTCTCTACCTCTCTCTCTCTCTCTCTACCTCTCTATCTACCCCCCCTCTCTCTCTCTCTCTACTGTGACCCCTTCCTCCAGGGGATGAGAGGTCAGAGGTCATGATCTAGGAGCAGAGCTGTCCTGACCTGAGATACCATCCAGCAGGTGAGGGGGAGGAGAGGGGGAGGAGAGGGGGAGGAGAGGGGGAGGAGAGGGGGGAGGAGAGGGGGAGGAGAGGGGGGAATAGAGGGGGGAGGAGAGGGGGAGGAGAGGGGGAGGAGAGGGGGAGGAGAGGGGGAGGAGAGGGGGGAATAGAGGGGGGAATAGAGGGGGGAGGAGAGGGGGAGGAGAGGGGGAGGAGAGGGGGGAGGAAAGGGGGGAATAGAGGGGGGAATAGAGGGGGGAGGAGAGGGGGGAGGAGAGGGGGGAGGAGAGGGGGGAATAGAGGGGGGAGGAGAGGGGGGAAGAGAGGGGGGAGGAGAGGGGGAGGAGAGGGGGGAATAGAGGGGGGAATAGAGGGGGGAGGAGAGGGGGAGGAGAGGGGGAGGAGAGGGGGGAGGAAAGGGGGGAATAGAGGGGGGAATAGAGGGGGGAGGAGAGGGGGGAGGAGAGGGGGGAATAGAGGGGGGAGGAGAGGGGGGAAGAGAGGGGGGAGGAGAGGGGGGAGGGATTTCAAAGTGTTTTGATTTCCTCTAACTTCATGTAATCATAAAGTAAAAGGCACTTCAAAATTTTTACAAATTCCAGTGTATTATATAGAACACATACTCTATGTGTATATAGGTTTAGATATAGATTGATAGATATTGTATGTATACACACGCATTATCATATAGAGAGGAATGCAGTGTTTGAGGAGTATAAACACTTAACAGTAGATATAGTTAATATATAAGATATAGGTGAGAGCTGGCCAGGTGGGATATATAAAAGAAGGAGGACATATTGAACAGCAGCTGTGTGGAAGAGATGGTTCATCATCCATCAAACACAGAGTCTCCTGGAAGGTTTGATTTGCATAGAGGCAAAAAGAGAACAAGTCACTTCCTGATGCGTTCACACAGCTGAACGTCCACCAATCAGAGGAGGACCAGCTGCATCCTCGACAGAACAGAAAGTTCTAGAACATAGACAGATACAGTTCCAGAAGACTGGTGTTCTAGAACATAGACAGATACAGTTCCAGAAGACTGGTGTTCTAGAACATAGACAGATACAGTTCCAGAAGACTGGTGTTCTAGAACATAGACAGATACAGTTCCAGACTTCTTTGAGGCAAAAAACCTCCCCAGAAAACCAAAATAGTTTGTGAAACTTAAAGGTCAGCAGCTGATTGGTGCAGGCAGGGGGCGGGGCAAGGTGAGGGAGTGTGGCCCAAGGAATGAGGCGTGTGTGCCCAGGTAGGTGTGTCTGCGGAGAGAGCCA
>CM059344.1:175941-193441 GCA_030340685.1 Protosalanx chinensis
TGACCACCGTGACCGCCTCTGTCACACATCAACACAACCGTTAATACAGCTAGGCTCCCGGATAGCGGTAGTCAGACAGAACTTACTCCTCCATGGTCCTTGGTCGGCTGAACCCCAGCTCGTCCTCCTTTAACGGGCATCCTGCTGGGGTGAACTTGTTCAACAGTCGCTTTATGGTTCGCAGTAAAAACAAAGGGTTTCTATCGTGTTCTGCCGCCCTGCACTTCCCGAGGAGCCTCTATAATAAAACCTTACTTTCTGGAATGAAACATGTCTTTTCCCCTTAGCTGGTTCTATAATAGTTCCTCTGGTTCTCACTGTGTTCCTCTGGTTCTCACTGTGTTCCTTTAAAAGTGTCTCTGATCTGAAACACTGTGTCAGAGCCACAGAGAGGACCAGCCCACTCGCTCAACCCGGGGGAGGCTGCGGAGGGGAGGGGATCACTCACACAGACATGTCACTGGGAGATAAAGAACACATCGTATTACTACAAAGTGAATCATTTCACTAACACGTCAGCATTTTCCATAAGAATTCCGTTTTAGATCAAATGTGCACCCTTCATGTTTCCCTCCACCCCCCTGTGTAGGAATGGACTGGTCCGGATTGGGAACATTGATTTACTGTTCCCTGAAAGTTCTTCAGTAAACAAACACGATTTTCTCTTCACAGAAAAGAGATATTTACTGGGAACTCGGGGCTGAACAGACGCACAGTTCTATTCATGGAAAAAAGTGTGTTTGTAAACTGTTGGTTCATTGTTACTTTCCCCAGAGCGTAACAGACTAAAACATGTTATGTTATTGTATTCTGAGCACACTAAAACATATATAACTCTGACAGGAACCTTTTGAAACCTCCTCATATTTTAATAATCGTCTGAAGTCCTCTGGACTTGAGGAACAGAACAGATAATATTTCCACAGTCTCACTGGATCCACAGTTATATTAGATCTAACTTTATTCTGCTATTCTGTGAAATATTCTTCCCTCTCTTCAAAACAAGGTGAAACATGAAGCAGCTTGCTGACTGTTGCCTGAACCGGCTCATCTGGTTCCAGAAAGACTCAGCATGTTAACATCTCTGGCATCGCTCTGCAGATCAGAAACACCAGTGTCCTAGATAAGAGCCACAGCAGAGCATCTAAATGATTTAATGTCAGAGACGCTAACAGCAGCCATGCATGATGCTGTCATCTCCTCCGTCATTATAGCAGAGCATAATTACACCTTAGCAGCAGGGCTCAGCATGCTGGCTCACACACACTCACACACACTCACTCTCACACACACACACACTCACTCTCACACACACACACACATAACACACACACACACTCACTCTCACACACACACACTCACACACACACACACTCACTCTCACACACACACACTCACTCTCACGCACTCACTCTCACACACTCTCACACACTCACACACACACTCACACACACTCACTCTCACACACTCACTCTCACACACACAGCACACTCTCACTCACTCACACACACTCACTCTCACACACTCTCACACACTCACAATGTCACACACTCTCACACACTCACACACACTCTCACACTGTCACATACTCTCACACGCACACACTCTCACACACACACACACACTCTCACACACACACACTCACACTGTCACACACTCACACACTCTCACACACTATCACACTGTCACACACTCACACACTCTCACACACTCTCACACACCTCACACACACTCTCACACACCTCTCATACTTCATTCACACACTTCATAAACTTTACTGTTAGACTCCTTGTTGTATATGATGATAAAAATGTTGAGCTAATAAAGGATTCTGAACTGAACTGAACTGAGAGACGGGAGGAAGTCAGGGAGATACAGAGAGTGAGAGAGATACAGACAGAGGGAGAGAGATACAGAGAGGGAGAGAGAGAGAGGGAGAGAGATACAGACAGAGGGAGAGAGATACAGAGAGGGAGAGAGAGAGGGAGAGAGATACAGACAGAGGGAGAGAGATACAGAGAGGGAGAGAGAGAGAGGGAGAGAGATACAGACAGAGGGAGAGAGATACAGAGAGGGAGAGAGAGAGGGAGAGAGATACAGACAGAGGGAGAGAGATACAGAGAGGGAGAGAGAGAGAGGGAGAGAGATACAGACAGAGGGAGAGAGATACAGAGAGGGAGAGAGAGAGGGAGAGAGATACAGACAGACGGAGAGAGATACAGAGAGGGAATGAGAGAGGGAGAGAGATATATATAGAGAGAAGAGAGACAGAGATAGAGATACAGACAGACAGAGAGACAGAGGGAGAGAGATACAGGGGGAGAGAGATACACACAGAGAGAGACAGAGGGAGAGAGATACAGAGAGAGAGATACAGAGGGAGAGAGACAGAGGGAGAGAGAGACAGGGAGGGAGATAGAGAGACAGGGAGGGAGAGAGAGACAGAGGGAGAGAGAGAAGAGAGACAGAGAGATTTGCCATTCCCCCAGGAGAGACAGAGAGAGATGTGGAACAGCCTCCAGAGCAGATTAGTCTGCTTGTGTCAGTCTGAGGCTCTGCCCTGTCAGGCCTTTAGAAGTGGAAACAACCACAACAGCAATGCTAAATGCTAATGCACTGTAAAGCCTCATTGATGAGCCCATGTAAATGAGACCTGCACACTTTGCTGTGATGAGTCCTGTGCTGTGATCCCTGTGCTGTGATCCCTGTGCTGTGATCCTTGTGCTGTGATCCCTGTGCTGTGATCCCTGTGCTGTGATCCCTGTGCTGTGAGCCCTGTGCTGTGATCCCTGTGCTGTGATCCCTGTGCTGTGATCCCTGTACTGTGATCCCTGTGCTGTGATCCCTGTGCTGTGATCCCTGTGCTGTGATCCTTGTGCTGTGATCCCTGTACTGTGATCCTTGTGCTGTGATCCCTGTGCTGTGATCCCTGTGCTGTGATCCCTGTGCTGTGATCCTTGTGCTGTGATCCCTGTGCTTTGATCCCTGTGCTGTGATCCCTGTGCTGTGAGCCCTGTGCTGTGATCCCTGTGCTGTGAGCCCTGTGCTGTGATCCCTGTGCTGTGATCCCTGTGCTGTGATCCTTGTGCTGTGATCCCTGTGCTGTGATCCTTGTGCTGTGAGCCCTGTGCTGTGATCCTTGTGCTGTGATCCCTGTGCTGTGATCCTTGTGCTGTGATCCTTGTGCTGTGATCCTTGTGCTGTGATCCCTGTGCTGTGATCCTTGTGCTGTGAGCCCTGTGCTGTGATCCTTGTGCTGTGATCCTTGTGCTGTGATCCCTGTGCTGTGATCCTTGTGCTGTGAGCCCTGTACTGTGATCCCTGTGCTGGGATCCCTGTGCTGTGATCCCTGTGCTGTGAGCCCTGTGCTGGTGTTTCTGGGACGAGGAGGAGGATAAATAGATGTCAGAGGAATCCCAGGGGACAGGAGACTGTGTCCTTCATCTCACTGGGGAGGAGAGGGGAGGGAGGGAGAGGGGAGGGAGGAGGGAGAGGTGAGGGCAGGAGGACAAGAGAGGGAGGAGAGGGGAGGAGAGGGAGGGAGGAGGGGGAGAGTCCAGTCTCTAAAAAATCTGACTGGTATATTACAAAAATAGAATGTACTATCTGTCAAACTAAGTGTTTTTATTTGTATAATAATAGTGCTGATTCACAGCTGTAAGTTTAATTGACCTTCTAACTGTGCTGAACAGGCTGGTAAGACTGGGGTGGGGCGGGGTGCAGTATGCAGACCAGCCACTAGAGGGCTGTCATCCAGCACGTCTACATGTTCTGCAGCCCTGAGGGAGACGAGCTGCTCTGATCACAAACACGTCCACAGAACTGAGGAGGGCAAGGACATAGCAGGCTGTGTGTGTGTGTGTGTGTGTGTGAAGGGGTTAAGTGTGTGTGTGGAGATGTTAAAGGAATGTGTGTGTGGAGGAGTTAAAGGAGAGTGTGTGTGTGTGTATGTGTGTGTGGAGGAGTGAGGGATAGTGTGTGTGTGTGTGTGTGGAGGAGTGAGGGATGTGTGGAGGAGTGAGGGATGGTGTGTGTGTGTGTGTGTGGAGGAGTGAGGGATAGTGTGTGTGTGTGGAGGAGTGAGAGATAGTGTGTGTGTGTGTGGAGGAGTGAGGGATAGTGTGTGTGTGTGTGTGGAGGAGTGAGGGATGTGTGGAGGAGTGAGGGATGGTGTGTGTGGTGTGTGTGGAGGAGTGAGGGATAGTGTGTGTGTGTGGAGGAGTGAGAGATAGTGTGTGTGTGTGTGGAGGAGTGAGGGATAGTGTGTGTGTGTGTGTGTGGAGGAGTGAGGGATGGTGTGTGTGTGTGTGGAGGAGTGAGGATAGTGTGTGTGTGTGGAGGAGTGAGGGATAGGTGTGTGTGTGTGTGTGTGTGGAGGAGTGAGGGATGGTGTGTGTGTGTGTGTGTGTGGTGGAGGAGTGAGGGATAGTGTGTGTGTGTGTGGAGGAGTGAGGGATGGTGCGTGTGTGTGTGTGTGTGTGGAGGAGTGAGGGATAGTGGTGTGTGCTGGACTGGTTTTAATTCTCAAATTGTTTTATGTGACTCATTTACGCTGCAACTTTTCATTGCAAGTTCTTTTAAGTCTTGCCAAGTTTTATTTCTGTAGAATATATGACTGCAATCTCTCTGATGAAAAGGGTTCAATCCCAGCCTAGACAGAGACAGAGGAACGTTCTGGTAGACAGGCGTCAACTTCAACATCCAACTCATTGTGCATTCATGAACAGTATGAATCAAGTTGACACAGAGAAGGATAAAAATGCTCTGTGTCGAGGGTGAAGGAGGAGGGGGAGGTGGAGGAGGGGAAGGAGATGTGGAGGGAGAGGGGGAGGGGGAGGAGGAGGGAGAGGAGGGGGAGAAGGAAGAGGAAGGAGACGTGGAGTTGGAGACTTTTAACTCATCTCAATATCGTTTCTAAAGACTTTTAGGAATTCCTACAAGACACTCAAACTTCCTGAAAGAGCGTAACGTCCTACTGAAACAGAATCATTAAAACACCCTTCTAACCATTTAACCACACCAAGTGTGGGGGGAGTGTGTGTGTGTGGGGGGGAGTGTGTGTGTGTGTGTATGGGAGAGTGTGTGTGTGGAGATATGACTTAGAAATGAGAGAAAACAAATATGAAAACTGATTCAGAACAGAGGGAGAGGAAGAGAAGTTAGAGGAACTTAAAGAAAATGTAATAGAAACAATGTGTACATACAGTAGATATGTACTGTACACACACACACACATGTACATACAGTAGATATGTACTGTACACACACACACACACACATGTACATACAGTAGATATGTACTGTACACACACACACATGTACATACAGTAGATATGTACTGTACACACACACACACACACACACATGTACAGTAGATATGTACTGTACACACACACACGTACATACAAACACTGAAATCAAAATACAGTTCATTTTACATGTGAGGCCTATTAAATTAAATGATCAAAATGTAAATAGACAGTTGAACTAAATATACAATAATAAGCATGTGTGGTCTGAACAATAAATAGACAACAAATAAATTAAATAAACTGATAATGAATAAGTAAATAAGCTACAGTGTGTGTGTACCTGGGTGAGGCAGTGTGTGTGTGTGTGTACCTGGGTGAGGCAGTGTGTGTGTGTGTGTACCTGGGTGAGGCAGTGTGTGTGTGTACCTGGGTGAGGCAGTGTGTGTGTGTGTGTGTACCTGGGTGAGGCAGTGTGTGTGTGTGTGTGTGTGTGTACCTGGGTGAGGCTGTGTGTGTGTGTGTGTGTGTGTGTGTACCTGGGTGAGGCAGTGTGTGTGTGTGTACCTGGGTGAGGCAGTGTGTGTGTGTGTGTGTGTGTACCTGGGTGAGGCAGTGTGTGTGTGTGTGTGTACCTGGGTGAGGCAGTGTGTGTGTGTGTGTGTGTACCTGGGTGAGGCAGTGTGTGTGTGTGTGTACCTGGGTGAGGCAGTGTGTGTGTGTACCTGGGTGAGGCAGTGTGTGTGTGTACCTGGGTGAGGCAGTGTGTGTGTGTGTGTGTGTACCTGGGTGAGGCAGTGTGTGTGTGTGTGTGTACCTGGGTGAGGCAGTGTGTGTGTGTGTGTGTGTGTGTACCTGGGTGAGGCAGTGTGTGTGTGTACCTGGGTGAGGCAGTGTGTGTGTGTGTGTACCTGGGGTGAGGCAGTGTGTGTGTGTGTGTGTGTGTACCTGGGTGAGGCAGTGTGTGTGTGTGTGTGTGTGTGTACCTGGGTGAGGCAGTGTGTGTGTGGTACCTGGGTGAGGCAGTGTGTGTGTGTGTGTGTGTGTACCTGGGTGAGGCAGTGTGTGTGTGTGTGTGTGTGGTGTGTACCTGGGTGAGGCAGTGTGTGTGTGTGTGTGTGTACCTGGGTGAGGCAGTGTGTGTGTGTGTACCTGGGTGAGGCAGTGTGTGTGTGTGTACCTGGGTGAGGCAGTGTGTGTGTGTGTGTGTGTACCTGGGTGAGGCAGTGTGTGTTCTGTATCCTGTAAGGGAGCATCTGGAGGGCGGTTGGCCAGCGACACGTCAGACTGGTACTGCTCAGTACTCAGGTCCCTGTGACGAGACAACCATGTTAGCCTCCATCATACACACACACTCTTTCTCTCTCACACACACACTCTCTCACAGACACACTCTCTCTCACACACACACTCTCACGCTCTCTCTCACACACACCACACTCTCTCTCTCACACACAGACTCTCTTTCTCACTCACTCACACACACTCTCTCTCACACACACTCTCTCATACACACACACTCACACGCTCTCTCACACACTCTCATACATACTCTCTCACACACTCTCTCTCTCTCACACACTCTCACACCACTCTCTCACTCTCTCTCACTCTCTCACTCTCTCACTCTCTCTCACTCTCTCAATCTATCACACTCTCTCACACTCTCTCACACTCTCTCTCTCACTCTCTCACTCTCTCACTCTCTCACTCTCTCACTCTCTCACAACTCTCTCACACTCTCTCACACTCTCTCACTCTCTCTCACTCTCTCACTCTCTCTCACTCTCTCTCACTCTCTCACACTCTCTCTCACTCTCACACTCTCTCACACTCTCTCACACTCTCTCTCACTCTCTCACTCTCTCACTCTCTCACACTCTCTCACTCTCTCACACTCTCTCTCACTCTCACACTCTCTCACACTCTCTCACACTCTCTCACACTCTCTCTCACTCTCTCACTCTCACACTCTCTCACACTCTCTCTCACTCTCTCACTCTCTCACACACTCTCTCACACTCTCTCACTCTCTCACACTCTCTCACTCTCTCACTCTCTCTCACTCTCTCACTCTCTCACACACTCTCTCACACTCTCTCACACTCTCTCACTCTCTCTCACTCTCTCACTCTCTCACTCTCTCTCACTCTCTCTCACTCTCTCACACTCTCTCACTCTCTCACTCTCTCTCACTCTCTCACTCTCTCACACTCTCTCACACTCTCTCAGGCACACAGCAGCACTTCCTCCCAGCACCAGATCAATACACTCCACACCAGCATCAGCGTCAATCAAAATCTCATCCCAGAGTCTTCATTCACAGTCCCTGTCAACCTGCCGTGTGTGAGTGAGAGAGTGTGTGTGCTCTGCTGTGTGTGTGCTCTGCTGTGTGTGTGTGTGTGTGCTCTGCTCTGCTGTGTGTGTGAAGTACAGTATTGTGAAGGACAGCAGTGCAGTTGTTAGTGGATCACAGAGGGCCTGTCAAGCTGCCCTCCCTGTCATACAACTACACACTCACACACACACTCACACACACACATACACATACACCAGCCAACTGTATCCTGCAGCCTGTTACAAACAGCAGAACCCCCCCCCCCCCCCCCCCCGTGTGTGTGTGCAGTGGCCTGATTGGATGTGACAGACTGGGTTTAGATGAAAGGCAAACGTCCCTCCCTCAATGTGTGTGTGTGTGTGTGTGTCTGCATGACAGAGTGTGTGTGTGTGTCTGCATGACAGAGTGTGTGTATCTGTGTCAAATAAGAGCTCAGCTGGGAAACACAACAGCAACAACACAGCCCCTGGTTCAACACCTCCCCTGGACACACACACTCAAAGACTCACACACACACGCGAACACTCAAAGACTCACACACACACACACACACACACAGAAAGCTTATATGTCCATGAGAGAAGGTAAGAGAGTATTAATCCTGCTGTAACTAAGACTGTGAAATACACAGCATCAAATACACACAGCATCAAATACACACAGCATCAAATACACACAGCATCAAATACACACAGCATCAATACACACAGCATCAAATACACACAGCATCAAATACACACAGCATCAAATACACACAGCATCAAATACACACAGCATCAAATACACACAGCATCAAATACACACAGCATCAAATACACACAGCATCAAATACACACAGCATCAAATACACACAGCATCAAATACACACAGCATCAAATACACACAGCATCAAATACACACAGCATCAAATACACACAGCATCAAATACACACAGCATCAAATACACACAGCATCAAATGCCACACAGCATCAAATGCACACAGCATCAAATACGCACAGCATCAAATACACACAGCATCAAATAAACACAGCATCAAATACACACAGCATCAATACACACAGCCCCCCACAACTATCTATACATATCTCTATACACACACATATCTCTATACACACATATCTCTATACACACATACCTCTATACACACATATCTCTATACACACACATAGCTCTATACACACATATCTCTATACACACATATCTCTATACACACATATCTCTATACACACACATAGCTCTATACACACATATCTCTATACACACACATATCTCTATACACACATATCTCTATACACACATATCTCTATACACACACATATCTCTATACACTTCCACATCACTGTCCCTTCTAGGAGAAAACCAGGATGGGATCTGTGTGTCTCTGCAGAAGCCACGCCCCTTCCTCTTGCTGCAGTGCTCTTTTTACACCCACTGACCTGGCCACACCCACTGACCAGGCCACACCCACTAACCAGGCCACACCCACTAACCAGGCCACACACACTAACCAGGCCACACCCACTAACCAGGCCACACCCACTAAGCAGAGATCCTACCACACTTCCTGTGTTATTACTAAGGACTTCCTGTGTTATTGATAAATAGGAATATATACATTGATAAGGACTTCCTGTATCATTAATTGATTTCCACTGAGGTCATCTGAACTAGTGCTTCAGTATGGGAACCAGTCAAGGTCAAACAGGTGTGTGTGTGTGTGTGTGATTATGGGTGGAGGGAGAGGCAACATGCTGAGGAAGCCAGATACCCGACCACTGCACTGCGCCTGGCAGAGAGAGGAAGAGAGGAGAGAGAGATAAGAGAGAGAGGGAGAGAGAGATAAGGGAGAGAGAGAGAAAGATGAGGGAGAGAGAGATGAGGGAGATAGATGAGGGAGAGATAAAGAAGAGAGATGAGGAAGATAGATGAGGGAGAACGATAGATAGATGGACAGAGAGATGAGAGACAGAGAGATGAGACACAGAGAGATGAGAGAAGAGGTATCATGAATATTAATTCCTGGCCCAATCTTCTGGACCTCATCTCCCTGTCCCCCCCCCCCCCCTCTCCCTCTCTTGGCGGTAGTCTACTATCTTCACTATATTCACTATCTTCACTAACTTCATTATCTTAACTATCTTCACTATCTTCTTTATCTTCATTATCATCACTATCTTCACTATCTTCATTATCTTCCCTATCTTCACTATCTTCATTATCTTCTATATATCTTCACACTCTTCATTATCTTCACCTTCTACACTATCTTCATTTTATTCACTATCTTCATTAACTTTATCACCTCTTCATTAACCACTTCATGAACTTTATTTTCTTCATTATCTTCATTACTTCATTATCTTGTCTATCTTCACTATCTTCATTATCTTCTATATTTTCACCTGCTTCATTATCTTCATTGTCTCCACTATCTTCACCCTCTTCATTATCTTCTATATATCTTCACACTCTTCATTATCTTCTATATATCTTCTCCCTCTTCATTATCTTCACCCTCTTCATTATCTTCTATATCTTCTCCCTCTTCATTATCTTCTATATCTTCTCCCTCTTCATTATCTTCTATATCTTCTCCCTCTTCATTATCTTCAGAGCCTCTGGAGGTAACAGAGATGAGGAGGTGATTTGTCCCTCCACTCCCTTTGGTCACCTCCAGATCAGACTTTAGTAAACTAATTTAAAGTATCACAAAATGTCTAATACCAGAAATCATTTCACACTCTTAACATTTGCATTGGAGAGACTGACCTGTATTTTCCACTATTACAGTCACTTGTACTGTAAATAACAAGACTTTTGTTACGTAAGCAGGTGTTGTGTTCTGCAGTACCGCCTGTAATGCTGGGAGTGTGTGTGTTTCATGGAGTGTGTGTGTTTCATGGAGTGTGTGTGTTTCATGGAGTGTGTGTGTTTCATGGAGTGTGTGTGTTTCATGGAGTGTGTGTGTTTCATGGAGTGTGTGTTTCATGGAGTGTGTGTTTTCCTGTGTGTGTGGGTGTGTAATTATGGTGTAGCTGCGGGTTCTGTGACACCTCCTCCATCTGGCCACTGCTAATTAACACGCCTGCATGTGCCTCATTCACACACACACACACACACACCCACACACACACACACACACACACACTGACGGATCGTCATCTGACGTGGGCATGACTCTGACAGACAGAGCACACCTGCTAACATGCTAACATGCTGCCCCACACAGCTAACATGCTGCCCCGACACCTGCTAACACACCTGCTAACATGCTAACATGCTGCCCCCACATAGCTAAAATGCTAACATGCTGCCCCACACAGCTAACATGTTAACATGCTGCCCCACACAGCTAACATGCTGCCCCCACACCTGCTAATACACCTGCTGACACACCTCCCTGCTAACACACCTGCTAACACATCTGCTAACACACCTGCTAATACACCTGCTAACAAACCTCCCTGCTAACACACCTGCTAACACACCTGCTAATACACCTGCTGACACACCTCCCTGCTAACACACCTGCTAACACACCTGCTAACACACCTGCTAATACACCTGCTAATACACCTGCTGACACACCCTCCCTGCTAACACACCTGCTAACACACCTGCTAACACACCTGCTAACACACCTCTCAGCGAACACACCTCCCTGCTAACACATCTGCTAACATACCTGCTAACACACCTGCTAACACACCTCTCAGCTAACACACCTCCCTGCTAACACATCTGCTAACACACCTGCTAACACACCTGCTAACACACCTCTCAGCTAACACACCTCCCTGCTAACACATCTGCTAACACACCTGCTAACACACCTCTCTGCTAACACACCTGCTAACACACCTCCATGCTAACACACCTGCTAACATACCTGCTAACACACCTGCTAACACACCTGCTAACACATCTGCAAACACACCTCTCTGCTAACACACCTGCTAACACACCTCCATGCTAACACACCTGCTAACATACCTGCTAACACACCTGCTAACACATCTGCAAACACACCTCCCTGCTAACACACCTGCTAACACACCTTCCAGCTAACGTCAATTATTCAAGCTGTCATAAGACATCAAGCCATACCAATCAGACTGTCTCACTGTTTTCATAGCCTAGCATTAGCATAAAGGTAGCTTAGCAGGTATCCTAGCAGGTAGTGCCCCTAATAGTCCCCTGACTTAGCATCAGTGTGCCTGGATGTCTTCTGACACTTGGCCCTGTCTGCTAGGCCAGTCAGACGGTGTCTTAAAATAGTGCAGGGTTCCTTTCAGAACAGTTTCTCACAGTAATGCAGCACTAACACTTGTTCAGGCGAACAGTCATTATGAATATTTAAATGATCTTTCGCAATGATTTTAATTATGCCTCTTTATTCAGAGTTGCGTCTCAGCTGTCAGATGTAATCAATGTCTTATATTGTGGCTGAATGATATTCATAGCCTAAGTAACTGTATGAGGTTGTGTGTGTGTGTGTGTATAGGATGTGTGTATGCGTATAGAATGTTTACAAGTGTGTGTGTGTTTCCCTGGGGTGTGTGTGCCAGCCCACCACCACACTCTGATACAGAGGAAGACTACAGAAACACAGCAGATGAAGAGTTTGTGTGACACTTAGGCTGCACCCTGGAGTGGTCAGAGAGGAGGAAGGGGGGGGGGGGGGGGGGGGGGAGAGGGGGGGTGAGAGGGGGGGAGAGGAGAGAGGGGGGAGAGAGGAGGGTAAAGACAGCAAAGCTACAAACTAAAACCCTGACAGCTCTGCTCCTCTCCTCTGCTCTCCTCTGCTCTCCTCCTCTCCTCTGCTCTCCTCTGCTCCTCTCCTCCTCTGCTCTCCTCCTTTGCTCTCCTCCTCTGCTCTCCTCTGCTCCTCTCCTCCTTTGCTCTCCTCCTCTCCTCTGCTCCTCTCCTCCTCTCCTCTCCCTCCTCTCTTCTGCTCTCCTCTGCTCCTCTCCTCCTTTGCTCTCCTCCTCTCCTCTGCTCCTCTCCTCCTCTCCTCTGCTCTCCTCTCCTCTGCTCTCCTCCTCTCCTCTCCTCTGCTCTGCTCTCCTCCTCTCCTCTCCTCTGCTCTCCTCTCCTCCTCTCCTCTCCTCTCCTCCTCTCCTCTCCTCTGCTCTCCTCTCCTCCTCTCCTCTCCTCTGCTCCTCTCCTCTCCTCTCCTCTGCTCTCCTCTGCTCCTCTGCTCCTCTCCTCTGCTCTCTTCTCCTCCTCTCCTCTGCTCCTCTGCCGACGCCCAACAGTGAATCTAATACTGTTCCACTCCCCGACACATCCATCCATCACACACACACACACATGCACAGATACACACACACACAGGACCTCAGGAAGGTACATGCATGCTTATGTACATACCTGAGTGTGACTGATACAAAGTACACACACACATGTGCAGTGTAAAGTACACACACACACGTACAGTGTAAAGCGCACACACATGTACAGTGTTAAGTACACACACACGTGTACAGTGTAAAGGTTACACACACACAAACTCCAGTTGTCGCTGAGTGGAAAAGCGCATGGTGTCATGAAGGACAGCTTCTGTTTGTCTAAAGGCAGCTCTGTTACTGCTGCCTGCAGATCTACAACCACACACACTCAGGACTCCAAGTGCTCTCTCTCTCTCTCTCTCTCTCTCTCTCTCCTCTTTCTCTCTCTCTCCTCTTTCTCTGTGTCTTCTCTCCCTCTCTATTCCTTGATCTCCCCCGCCCACACACAGACAGCCCTGAAGGACAGTCAGTATCAGTAAAGCCATCCCTTCATCTCTGTGACACAGAGAGACACCTTGAGCTGCTCTCTCTCTCACACACACACACACACACACACACACACACTATCCGTCCTGTGTGAAGATAGAACCCAACTTTACACACACTTCAACCTTGAACTCTCACATAACCCAGACCACACACCACCACAACCTTGACAATGCACAAAAACACACTCATGTACAGAAATACTACTGTAAGTCTGCTATCATCAACTCTCTCACTCCACACACACCTCAGCCATCACCTGGAGTAACACACACACACCTCAGCCAACACCTGGAGTAACACACACAACACACACCTCAGCCATCACCTGGAGTAACACACACACACACACACACCTCAGCCAACACCTGGAGTAACACACACAACACACACCTCAGCCAACACCTGGAGTAACACACACACACACACACTCCTCAGCCAACACCTGGAGACACACACACTCCTCAGCCAACACCTGGAGTAACACACATAAACTCCTCAGCCAACACCTGGAGTAACACACACACACACACACACACTCCTCAGCCAACACCTGGAGACACACACACACTCCTCAGCCAACACCTGGAGTAACACCCCCCCCCCCCCCCAGCCAGCCCCCCAGTCCCCAGGTGTGGTAGCTGCAGCAGGCAGGATCAGGATGCAGGATCAGGATGCAGGATCAGGATGCTCTGAGCTCTACCTTGCCCTCGGTCCAACAGAAGCAGATGTTGCTGGAGGTGCTGAGGAGGTCCGAGATGAACGAGGCGATACCCAGACGCATGCTGGCAGCAGCAACACCCCAGGAGAGAGGAGAGAAGAGAGGAGGAGGAGGGGAGACAGGAAGAGGGAGAGAGGGAGAGAAAGAGAGAGGAGAGAGGTGGGTTCCCAGAGAGGTGTGCTCAGAGTGAGAGTGTCAGGCAGACTGAGAGAGAGGAGGGGAGAGGCAGCGAGAGAGAGAGGAGGGAGGGAGGGAGGAGGGGGGAGGAGGGGGAGAGGGAGGAGGAGAGAGAGGAGGCTTGTGCTGCTGCTGCTGCAGGACACTTCGAAGCACACACTCTAAGATGTGTGTATGTGTGTGTGTGTGTGTGTGTGTGTGTGCGTGAGTGTGTGTGTGTGTGTGGTACAACACCCTGGCAACGTTGACAAAGACAACAGGTCCAGACAATGATCAAGCTGCCTCCTACACATCTAACCTCAGAGACCACACCTCCCTCCTCACACACACACACACACACACACACCAGATTCACTGGTAGGTTACCATCCTGGCTCTGAAGCATGTTACCATTATGAGTTCTGAAAACAGAGCATGCATGTATGGTGACCCTGGTTGACCTGTGACCCCAGCTGGTCAGGGGTGACCCTGGTTGACCTGTGACCCCAGCTGGTCAGGGGTGACCCTGGTTGACCTGTGACCCCACCTGGACAGACTCACCAATCCTGGTCCTCGAGGTCCACAGTCCTGACAGTTTTCAATGTGTCCCTGCTCCAGGTCATTATGAGGCTTCCACAGATCTTGATAATGACCCATTCATTAGAATCAGGTGTGCTGGAGCAGGGAAACAGTCCTGTCAGGACAGCGGACCTCCAGGACCAGGATTGGTGATCCCTGGTTTAGCTGCTTATTCAGAAACATGCTCATTTAACTATTTGAGCCAAATTGACTCCCAAAAGACCTGAAAACGTTTTATACAAGCAGAAATGTCTGGTAAATAAAGTCCCTACTGAGTTCTGTTATCCATTAAGATGGTGAATATCATGAGCATGAAGACTAATCCTCCTTAACAATGGATGATTATGAATGTGAAGCCAGTCTACAGAAAGCTAGTACACAAACACACACACACACAGTAACACAAACACACACACACAGTAACACAAACACACACACACAGACCCCCTACCCCACCAGACACACATACACACAGTAACACAGACACAGACACACACACACACACACACAGACACACAAACAGACCCTTACCCCACCAGCACACACTCAAATCTTGAATTTCCCCCAGACTCACCCTGTCTTCCCCCCCCCCCCCCCAGACTCACCCTGTGTTCTTCCACAGTTTGCGTGGGGGGGGCATCAGCTGCCTCTTGTTAAGGGGAGCCACTCCCACCGCTGCCTGCATGATGGTGATGAACTTCTTATACTTCATGCTGCTGCTGAAACACACTCCTGGCTGCTAAAACTACAACTCCCAGCTGCTCCCAGCTGCTCCCAGTGGACCTGGACTACTGTCACCTGCTGGCCTCCCAGACACAGAGGTTCTCCTGCAGGACAGAGAAGCAGGCGTGCTTCTAACCAGGCAGGGATGCTGCACTGCTCTGGAGAAAGACAGAAAACCTGCATCTGGTGGATCTTAGTGTTGCTGTTATGTAAGCAGAGCTGCTCCTGCAGCCAGCAAGGATCATAGCTGCACTAAGCCCTGTGTAGTTAATGCTGCTGTTATCTGTCATCTGGTGGATTAATACAGCCTCACACACACACACACACACACACACACTCACACACCCTCACACACACACACACTCACACTCACACACACACACACACACACACACACACACTCACACACTCACACACACTCACACACACGCACACACACACACACACACACACACACACTCACACACCCTCACACACACACATGACACAACAGTTGACACAAGTGAACTATTGTTCTGACATGCACAGAGCTTCTTCCTCAGTGATGAACAGTGTTTCTATCTCACACACAGAACAGGAGGAACATGGTTCATGACTAAACTGAACTATGAGAGCTACAGGACTGGAACATCTGGTGTGTTGTGGGGGTTCAGTTAGAGCTACAGGACTGGAACATCTGGTGTGTTGTGGGGGTTCAGTTAGAGCTACAGGACTGGAACATCTGGTGTGTTGTGGGGGTTCAGTTAGAGCTACAGGACTGGAACATCTGGTGTGTTGTGGGGGTTCAGTTAGAGCTACAGGACTGGAGCATCTGGTGTGTTGTGGGGGTTCAGTTAGAGCTACAGGACTGGAGCATCTGGTGTGTTGTGGGGGTTCAGTTAGAGTCTGGCTGGGTGTTAGCTGGTCTAGCCTGGTTAGCCTAGCTGGAGGTCGTTAGCTGAGAGAAGGGAGAGGGGAAGGAAGGAGTAAAGAGGGGAGGGACATTGTTGCATCGTCCAACCTCCTGAGGGGGTCATCCAGGATGAAGAGGCACGGATTCAAATCTGCTGACACAAAAGGTCAAACTGTGCAGAGCATCATTAACATTCTCCAAGGACATCACAGTCGATAACTGCATTCTGCTCAGTTCAGATCAATAACAATCAAAGTGCACGAGAATATAAGAAACATCTTCAGGTTAATCAGCACTGCTCACTATCTGTGCTTTATGGTTATTACTTATATATCAAATATGAGTATTATGTCTGAATAATGAACCACACTGGTGCAGCAGCCGTCCAGCACAACAACTCATCACCACACAGCTGGGAGTCTGACTCAGAGTCAGTCTGACTCATCACCACACAGCTGGGAGTCTGACTCAGAGTCAGTCTGACTCATCACCACACAGCTGGGAGTCTGACTCAGAGTCAGTCTGACTCATCACCACACAGCTGGGAGTCTGACTCAGAGTCAGTCTGACTCATCACCACACAGCTGGGAGTCTGACTCAGAGTCAGTCTGACTCATCACCACACAGCTGGGAGTCTGACTCAGAGTCAGTCTGACTCATCACCACACAGCTGGGAGTCTGACGCAGAGTCAGTCTGACTCATCACCACACAGCTGGGAGTCTGACTCAGAGTCAGTCTGACTCATCACCACACAGCTGGGAGTCTGACTCAGAGTCAGTCTGACTCATCACCACACAGCTGGGAGTCTGACTCAGAGTCAGTCTGACTCATCACCACACAGCTGGGAGTCTGACTCAGAGTCAGTTTGACTCATCACCACACAGCTGTGACTCAGTCTACTCAGAGTCTTTAGTAATGAGGGGTCAAAGGTGAGAGCCACATTAGATACCAGGAACTCAGAAACCCATCACAGGGCGGTGGACATTTTGGGGCAACAGACATCAGCCTTCTTATCAGGTCTGGCCTTTCTTTCTGGCTTGTGATTGGTGGATATTAGAGTTAT